>CACVKI010140895.1:0-38617 GCA_902732785.1 Trichogramma evanescens | reverse complement strand
CAATTTTTACATGTTAACCCCAGAAAATCAGAATTGCAAGCAGAATATCCTCAAAACATGAAAATCCAACTTTGAGGCCCTGAAAATTCAATAGGGTTGGACCTAGAGGGCTGAAACTTTCAGGATTTTCACTTTTCAATGTACTCTTCAAAAGTACATAATTTGAGAAAAAAAAATTTTTTGACCATCACCCTAACTATGGCTTAGCCCATATATATATCCGACGGCAGCAGCAGCAGCAATCGTGTTCGTACCGATAAGAAAAAAGAGCATCGAGTGCGAACTTTTGGAAATTATTATTCCGAGCTCGATTGGTATAGGTTTTCGTAGAAAATGTTGAGCTTCATTATGTTTATTAAAGTTTCCGTAGACGTATTTTGATGCACTGGACCGACTGTTCCAGGTTGATTTGCTCCAAAATTGTCCTTTTAAAAGTTACAAACGAAATAAAATATACGGATGTATCTTATAAACTATTGAAGACAGATTTAAACAATTACATATCATTTTATTCTACTAGTAAAAACGAAGCTAAAGAAATTTTAAAATTTGAAATCGGTCCATAATAAAAAAAGTGATGGACATTTCTGTGTTGTTTGAAAAGTATCCAAAATTTCTACTTTTCGAGTTTTAGGAGGAATTGATAGCGATTTTTTGTTTAAAATCGTCCAAAAAATCTGAAAATATTTTCTTTATACAACAATAATTTTATAAATTATATTGTTTATAACGAATTTATTGAAAAATAAAAAACATTTTAAAAATTTTTGTAATTTTTTTAATAATTCTAAAAAAAGTTACTCTTCGAATCTCATTTTTCATTCGATGTATGTTCAACGAATTAAAAATCGTTAAAAAAAATTCAATTGCTACACTTTTTAATCAAATTAAAATGAATACGAAATTATTTGAACTATTGCATGCCGATTTCGCTAAATAGTACGAAGATTTTAAAGACTTTGCGCAGCGGCGGCTCGGTATTGAAACGGGTACATTATAGTAGAGAGCAGAACGGCGTGAATTTTTTTAAAGTGTGTCACAGTGTACAGCAAGCCTCAAAAGATCTACCTCCAAGTAGTGGTGTTGCTGCTATATACGTATTCGAATGCTCTCGAAGCCATGCGTGTGCGTGTGTGCCTCATCTCTGCGCGCAACTCTGGAGACATTTACAGCGCACTCGGCACAACTTGTAGCTCAGACAGATCCACAGCAAGCGCGGGGCTCTCTAAATTTATTAACTGCCGTTTAAAGGACACACAGGCGTGTGCGCAGGGGGATCGTAGGGCACACACCGACTCGTGAACGACGCGCGAATATAACAATATAATACATAACGCGAGCCAAGTCGCAAAAGGTCCATCGTAATATGAATATATGAGAGGCATTTAGGTGGAGATGGTTTTATGGTATTCATTATCTCACCGTGCGTTGCCTCTCTCGCTCGTGAAGCTTCTCCCTTCGCGAAATACACTGTATACGATGTGCATCGCACACTACAATGGCCATTCATGCCAATAGCCTCTTTCCTCTCCGCCTGTCTCTCTTCGAGAGCACCGGCCTGATTTTTTTAAAGGGTGGTAATTGCGATTCTAGCGTTAACGCTTAAATATGCCATTCATACATACATCCAAGTGTCCGAGCGGTTGTGTTTCATTTTCGGCTCGGTTCTGTACGGTGTAGAGTGCGATGCGCGATGGGCGTGCGAGGTTGCAGCGTATATATAATGTATTATACAAGGCGTGCAAATGCTGCTGTTACTCCACTCCCGAGCGGCCGCGCGGAGTAATTGAAAAATGGTAGCGTTAAAAATACAATTATCCATCCCAGAAATATCGCTCCTCGTCGACTCTTATGCTCTTTTCCGCGTGTGTCCGTCTGCCCGTCCGTGTGTACATACAGCCGCGTAATTAATGCGCGTGCTGCGCTGATATAATGTATTCGAACGAAAATAAGAAGATACTTTTTAATGACTCTGTTAGCAATTCTCGTGTGTGTATGCTCCTGCGTACGCTCTGTGTTACACCCATGTGTGTGTACCTACACACACTACTACGCAGCTCGTAGCAGAGTAAGTTTTACGATGATTCAAAATGAATTTTAATGTATACGCACATTAAATCGCGCGCGCACGAGAGAGGCTTGATTTATGTAAAAGACAACGTCGTTGCTGGACTCGTGTATTAGTGTGCGTGTGTGTCTGGTGCTGCGTTGTTGTTGCGACGTTGGCGGCCGGTAATAATAATATAATATCGTTACGTGGTTGTGTGCGAAGCTTACGCGCGCGAGATGATGATTATTAAATTTTATGTAATTGCAAAATTCGAATTAGTTTTCAAAAAGGTGAGCCGCGATTAGTTTTTGAATTATAGAATCATGTCGCGCGCGCAAATTACTACTTGATACGTGCAGTTCGTTCTTCGAATGAAAAAAAATGCGCGCGCGAACGTCGTTGCGATGAGCGGCGCGCGCAGTTAACAAATAACCACGAAAAATGAACAAATCGTAGGTGTATATACGTCGGGGCGAGTCGCAATTCGAGTTAGCGCGAGAAGGGGGTACGTGGCGTCGACGATAAAAAAAAAAAAAAAAAAAAAAAAAAAAACAAGTGTCACCCCGGGGGTTGAGCGCATAAAAAAATGCTCGCGACGAAGGCCGCAATGCATCAGCGCGCAGGAGTCATCTATCGGTTAGCAATTGCCATACGCGCGCACACACGTAGACACGGTACGACCAGACACGGTCGTCAGGCAAAAGGTCGAGTATACAGACTCGGAGTAAGCGAAAAGCGGAGCAATTCTGCAGCTCGTTTATCCCGCGGAAATGCGCAACAACTGCAGCAGCAGCAGAGATAGTCGACCGATTTGTAATTGTCCCGATGAGCCTCGATGCTAGCTGCTGCTATGCGTATGTATAGTATACGTATACCTCAAGGGATGCATTCGAAAAGATATGACACGGCTGTGTACCGTGCAGTTTACGAACAGCCATCGGAGCGAGGGCGAGACTCGAGTTTGATATCTCGATGTTATCCGATTATTATTTTTAAGTGCGCGTAATTATTATTCGCAGTTGTCGTTGTTGCGTTGATGTTTTATGTTCGTTTCGGGGACTTTTCCCAAAAACACGTCAGCACACGTATAAATCGCGCGTTGAAAAATAATCTGTATAGGCTATTTTGACGCAAATCAAAGAGAGACAATCGAGCTGTATGACCGCACACTGCAGGTTATTATACGCGCTGTATTACTCGTTAGGTGTTGTGCAGCTGCAGCTCTCTGCCGTTGTCTGTGTGTCTTTGTTGTCATTTTCGTTTCGCAAAATCGATTAGCCGTACAAATAACGCTCGTCCGCGCCTATATGTATACGTTTCACGTTGGATTTATTTATATACGTGCGTATAAATAATATATATACGTGCACACGGCAGGAGCTTTTTAGAAGCCAGCGACATATACATACATATGCGAGCCATCATCGTGTGTTCCGAACATTGTTGATGATTTCCCGAGGTTTATTCAGTGGTCTCGCTGCGCATCGTGTACACAATCTGCTTCGTTTTATCGTTGGACATATGCGCTGTCCATTTTCTCCTATACGATATAATATCCATACGCAGATCTCGGTGTTATTAATCGCTTCGGTCGTTGCGTATCATTTTCCATTCGCCCGGACGGAGGAGGGAGGAAGGATTTCGCGGTCCTGCAAGCTCATCTTCCCGTGACTTCATTATTCAAGTTGTTTTGAGAGCTTTACGTGTATAACGCAGACAATTTGCGTAAACCATATACTAGTGCGTAGATACAGTAAGATTACAATCCGATTCTGGCGCGCGAACGCAAAGCGCGGCTCATTCTCGTTTGTATCATACATGCTAATGTCATTTTTAAGTAGTCCGGCTCGAAACTTGACGCGTAAAGGCACGATGCGGCTCGGAAACGGAGTTTATTAAAACCAAAAGAGCACAAACGCAGTCGCGTGTGTGCGGACTTTCGGACAGTCGCGTCGTTTTTCAGCTTCGGCTCGCGCGGGATCGAGCGAGCAGCTACCGTTTGCGGTCACCGCGTCCACCAGTAGCAAAGCAAAGCAGATCGCGAGAAAAGAGATAGAAGTCACAGAGTTGCCTTAATAATCACAGAAAAGGCGTTAATTAAATGAGTCCCGGTTCGTTTAGTACTAGCTAGTTCCTATATAGGTATACGAGTGAGCTTTTTTCCACGTAAAAATATCAGGGCGGAAGCAATACGTATTTTCCTCGGAACAGCTACACATGTAATGCGGCTAATCATTTATTCCTAAATCGCAAGTTGTAACAGACCTATATAATTATTATCGTTGCTCTATCTATCGTCATTATTGTATGCACCGAAAAGATAAGTTGCTCGCAAGTATCATATACACACATGCACTATACATGCAAGTTCGACAAGAACAGAAAAAAAGAACAAAAAAAAATATCTAGCTGATCCCAAGTGCGGGTAGCGTAGTATAAGTGCAGCATCTACTGAATAATTAGGCATCGGGCAGCTCTATTGGGCTTAACCAGTGGAACACAGTGGCGCGCATATCGTTAATGGAAAGAAACTTTTGTATTATATACGATCGAAAGCGATGCATTTTGGGGGACGGCCGAGCTAAAGCTATACCGGCTAGCTAGGTTCTCGCAAAGTTACTATATATATACGAGCTGCAGCGATATCTGCCGATGAAAGAGGGGTGTGAGTACGGCGGCTAGTAGTAGTCGCGCAAAGAGCTTATGTGTGTAGTTGCAGTCCTGTACATGTTGCTGCTGCTGGCGGCCTATACGCCCGCGTATATATATATAGGCTTGGAGCTGCGAAAGGGGAGGCAGCAGCAGCAGCAGCAGCAGCAGCAGCAGCGAAGAGGACAGCTAATAATGCCAGAGCGAGAGAGAGAGAGAAAGCTGCAGTACAAGGGATATATAGGCGAGCTCGCGAGTGGGCCTGCGGTTAATACTCGATGATAGGAACGGTCATCTGCAGAGACAGAGAGAGAGTAGAGGGATGAACGCAGCTATAGGTACGACGGAGACGACGATTGCAACGACGACGACGACAAAATCGGGCCAACGTAGCCACGACGACGCGACGTATCGTATGTATAATACGCGTTCGAGTCGGGTGCACGCGAGACAGATCGTCGCTAGATAGTCGCAGCTATTGGACACTGTTTGAAGAATAAATTTGAATTTAATGCGGACTCGGACATTGCGATTAAAGTAAACGATACTGAGTTTTATTTGAGGCGCTTTTAAATAACATCTTCGTTCAATCTATGAGTACTGATTTATTTTTCTTTAACATTAACCGTGCGAAAATTGTCACATCACATGATGCATCATTTGGAACGCAATAAAGAACTAAAAATTTAAACATTTTGATTGAAAATTAATGCATTGATAAAATTTTTGAGTTGCTGCACTACTTGAAAAAAAAAAACAAATTCACGTAAATTCAATCACAAGTAAAATCAATCCTCCCCGCTAGATGGCGACGTGCCTTTATTTGTAAATCTGCAAGTGTCAGAGGCAAAATAATGTATAAGTAAAAGCACGGGTTTTTAAAAAATTAACTGCATCGATACAGTTGTTTTGAGTTTTTCTTCATACTTCGCGTGTTAATAACTCAAAAAATGTACGAATATTCAATTAAAATGACAGCCCGCCCTACCGCTAGATGGCGAGTACCCTCGGCTCGCAAATCTTCAAGCGACAAAGTGAAAATGATCGCACAAGTCGAAGCAATGTAAATGACTCCGCACAATCGTCTATCGTCGTACGAAAGATCAAAATCCAAAGCTGTCGAGCGTATAATGCAGCTGTTTAAGGCACACAGCGCGTGCACAAGCCCGACGTGTACATCGTGTTCATATATACGCAAATAAGCCGTGGCGAGGCCAAGCGAGAGCAGGACAGGGTCTCTCCCGTCTCGAGGCTCGTAGCGCGAACGAGATAGATACAACTAAACCGAGAGAGAGAGGGTTGAGCATCGATATTCGTGTGCCTCCTGTCCTATACGTAAGCTCTCGCGTCGTAGGAGGGTGTGTGGATTGCGTTAAACGATACTCCCTTATACTCTCGTGCGTCTCGTCGCTGTACGAGCCGGCATAAGAGTCTATTACACGATGCTCGATTAAATATGTATTACACACCGTCGACGTGTAACGTACTTGCACTTGCGTACACATATACTGCAACGTGACGGATTGTTAAGCGTCGGTGCAGTATACAACATATAGCCAGATCGTTTTATCCTCGAATGCTATCGAAGCAAATGGTAAAAATAGATGCTAAATCTATTTCATCGACGAACTCGTCGCGAGGTAAATAGAGTTTTTCGATACCCATATAGTACAGGCACGACAAAACCTCGGCAACCAGTTTCTCGGCGTGAACCTGACCTTCGCCCTCTGAACGCGCGTGTAAACGTACCCCCTCGCACAGCACCACCACAGCGCACCGTCGCATGCACAGCTCGAGGCCGCGATTACGATATCGAACTTCATATTGTTCCTTGCATCGCGCGCGTATTGCCTTTGTGCGTATATTATATAATGTATAACATCGGAGAAACACGCGTTGCGTTCGCGTTGCGTCGCGTAATTATCTTTCTCGAAGCTCGACGTTCGTACCTGTACAATATACGGCCACCAGACGCGCACAGGGTTGCGTGCACTTTTCCGCATCTGGTATCGTGTCGGCTGGGCTGGCTATTTTTTTTCCCTTTCATATAAATTTCTTTCTCTCTCTCTCTCTCACTCGAGCAAAGCCGATCGAACGGATATCCGGTTTATTAATACATCGTTTATTGAATTGCTTGAGCGCGAGCGAGCGAGCGAGCCGATGCTATACAATAATGCAAAAAAGCGCGCACTGTATGTAATGCACTTTATGAATAAGAATCGCGCGCACCGATAATGGTAATTGGTCCCTCCCCCCGCGCGCGCGCGCGAATAATGCACATTGTATTGCGTACGAGAGAGATTTTTTTTTCGTTCGTTTGGTTACAGTGTATTAAAAGTCATTTCAATCAGCGGTACGCGTATGATCGCTAGGATAATAATAAATAAAATAAAAAAAGGAAACATCAGCGGATGAAATTTTTGATCGCCATAGGCTGTTGTGAAAAGAATCAATCGCTTAATCGACTCGGTCGCTATCATCAACCGAAATCAAAGGACCACTGCTGCTGCATCATTGGGTACGATAAAAGTGAGGATCATCGGCCGCGGCTTACTAACAAAAATACCTGACGCGCGTCGATGCTTTTTTTTCATACACATCCCGTTCGCGTAGATCACAAGGGGTGCGCGGGGATGTATAGCCTCCGTTGCAAGCTCGCAAGAGGCCAGTAAACGTATACACGCAGCTTCTGTATATAACACACGCGCAGCATCATAGAAGAGCAATCAAATTAATAAAGGCACACCGAGCTTTACTTGGGTTCGAGCTTTGGCCGGCGCCGCCGCCGCGTACATATACCTGCATGGGCTGCTGCTATCGCTGACAACAGAGAGGAGAGCGAGAAAGCGAAGCACATACAGGCAGGAGGACATACACATACGCACACGGGCGGCGCAGCGTCGCGGTCGTATTACGTCCACGCCACAGGCTATTCGGTCAATCGGCGAAATTGGGAATTATTCGGATTATTTGCTTTCTCTGTTGCGCGCGAGGCGCACACGGTACAGATGGAGGGAGGGAGGAGGGGGACTTTACTGGGGTATAAGAGCAACAACAACAACAACAACAACAACAAACAAAAAAGCCAACGACACGCGCAGCAGCAGCAGCAGAAGCTGTAAGTTACCGAAGAGCTATTGCTATCCTATATACACTATAATGCGCTGGTCTATGCGCGCGCGCGTATTATATGGATTTCCTAGACCCGATACAACAACGCGGCTCTGGCCCTCCTACGCGCGTATATAATGTATTAGGATGGCCTCCCAGCGAACTAGATGTGCTATACGCATTGTGCAGTAGCGAACTATCTACACTCGCGTGTGTGTGTGCCATCGCACCGCAGAACCATACGTTGGAAAGAGAGAGAGATCTAAACTGGTATACGTACGAGCTGCTATTTTGGCCAGATTACAACGGAGCTTTGATAAAATAATTATAACGGCTCGTTTAATTTGATTCGACGCGAGCTATGCTGTATAGGATACGTATATAATATATGACTAGAGTATATAGTTGCCGCGAACGCGTACAATAGAATCGCTGTAGTGCATTCCTTTGTAGTGTTTGAATTAGAGACGATTTTTTCTTCTAATTATATAATTATAGTTAGAAAAAAAATTTTTATGAATTACGATATTCATTCGATGCAATAGTATAACGTATTACTTAGTGGGCTTTTAAACGGTATAGTAGACTCTATACACACATGGCTTCATTTGATGTACGCGATTTAGATGCAGCCGACACTATGGAAAATCGACTATGGAAATCTAAGGTAAAAGCCCCGCGGACTGCACCTATAGGCTATATGCGTGCATTCGCATATAATAATGTGCTACTGCTACTGCTCGTGTAGCGTCAAATGACCGGGCTCTCTCTCTCTCTCTCTCTCTCTCGGGCTAAAGCTGAAAGATAGATGATGCCATTCGCGATGTATGCATGTATGCACGTAGAGTTGAACGATTCGCGCTCATCCCTCGCGGCCCTCGCGCAAATGTATACTCGTTTCTCTATCGCGCGCGCGCCCTATACACGTTAACCGGCTGGCTCGAGAATATCTGGCAAGCTCGCGTATAATATATATTTCGAATATACACGTACATGCGGAACGATATCTACCTGTGTTCGAGTACGACGAGTACACGTACGTATCACGTGCTGGAATCATATTCGCGCAGTTGGAGCGCGTCTATACGTTACGAAACTGCACCGGGTTAAATAATTAAAGATGATCGTTTTGGTGCCTATCTTACATACATTCATGTTATAACGTCGATGGGCTATATAATATAAGTACTTATGAACTGTTTACATTTCAGCCCTGACTTTTATCGAAAAAAGAAAAACGGAAATAATTGTACAGCTCTATTTCGTGTTATATTTTTTTCTATGTGGTAAATCGATGAGATCATCAAATGAATTAGCCTACATACATAACTAATCTGAGTTTCTGAAACGAACCCGAAAATAAACTCGAAGCCTCGCATGCGGATCTGGTTTGAACTGCAGCTTGACTCCAGCACGTGCTCGGGTACAGATTGTCGCGGTGCGGCGGCGTGGAGGGAAGTAAAATCGAGCAGCGTACCGCAGCACTCACATAGCTATATACAGTATTACACGGCAACGCAGAACAGAAAGAGCAGAGAGAGAACAGAGAGAGAGAGAGGGACTTTTGGTGGAGGCTCGAGCAGCAGCTAGCCGCCGGATGCCGGACGATGATTTCTGATTAACGGCTATAGTTGTTTCGGACGGCGGCGACGGCGGACGTCGAGTAATGACTCTCTGCAGGACAAACTACCTCTGCCACCCCCCGCAAAGCTCCGCCGCTGCTGCTGCACTGCGCGTTTACCTATATACAGGATCGATGCCGTGCGTGTGTGCGTAGTGTATACGCAATGCATTTTGCCTGCAGAGATATAGAGCGAGGAGTGAGAGAGAGAGAGAGAGAGAGGAAGAAAAAGCAGCAGTGGACGACCTGTCAGAAGCAGTGCGACAGAGTCATTCGAAAGAAAAAAAAAACGAAACGAAAACAGAATGGAAAGTCAATGACGCGATTAAATCTCCCTGTTCGGTCCACACAATTGGCTTATAATGACAAATGCTGTTTTTCCGATTGCAGTCGCTGACGACGATTTATCCAAAACTATCTAATTTTCTTTGATCGAGTATACCCAAAAGTCGACGCATCTTGAAAAATTGTCATCAGCTGAACGATCGTCATCAGCGACGATGGATTAATCATGCATACCCCGGATTGGTATAATGTGGCTCGGACAGCCAAGTGATACGCCCGTGCACATATGTAATAATGTTGAAATGTTCTCTCTCTCTCTCTCTTTCCCTCGCGAACATACACATACATATACGTAGACAATCGAATAGCCATCATGAGCAGAGAGCGAGCCCTTATACAGTCCAAAATCACCGTTATTGTAATCATCGTCATTGCTTTTCCCTTCTCCCTCTCTCGCTCGTGTCCTCTCTCGCTCTCTGCTCACTTTTGCTCCGAACAACATGACGATGATGATGATGATGTCTAGCGCGCGTACTTCTCTCGCGTGTGTGCGTATACGCCTGTCACTTGCACAATCGTACAAACTTGCTATATATGATACACATGCGAGCAGTGCACGAACATGGCATCCCTTGTGCCAAGTATCAGCGGCCTACCATCTACCCTCTCTCTCTCTCTCTCTCTCTATTTCGAAAATGATGTCGCTATTAATGATTGAAGTCATTAAATGCACTCGAATTGTGAACGCCTGTATTATTCTCGAATGCGTTATACATGCGTACGGCTGTATACGTGTATGTCCGCAGTCTATCCAGTTTTGGGGCCGAAAATTGAATATCGCCGAATGCGATAACGACAAAGAGGCCGAGGGGGAGACGCGTACATGCGCATTACGTATGCTGATGAGCTTTGGAATTACACGAGTCCGCGCGTTAAAATTCCTCTATACATTATGTATATATGCGAAATTGTCCGCATCGAGGACTGCGACTTACCTCGACCGCTCCTGCCGACGAACCTGAGATCGTTGAATTTCGCCACCTGATTCTTCATCAGTGCCGTGGCGTTCCTCAGCTCGGCGCAGCAGTTCTCGTCGTTGCCCGCGCGTATCGTCACCACGGTGCCGTCGCCGATCTCGCCCAGCGCCACCACCTTGAACGCCTGGGGCAGCGTCTTGTTCGAGCGCCAGTGCGTCGGCAGCTGGCTGCAGAGGAAGTACGGCGAACCTGTGGCGATTACACATGACAAAAAAGGCTTATTAAGAATTTTTTAAATTTTTCTCTATTATATAGTAATGATAATTCCGAACGCGACACGCGTGACAGGAAATTTGGAGACTCGACTCGGCTCCTCTTTTAGCGCAACAGAGACAGAGAGAACGAAGAGAGGAACGGTGAAAAATCTCTGTGGAGACAAAAGATCATAACGCAGGTGGCCGACGACCAGTTTCTCGGATATTTCGTCCGAGCGGAACTCGTGCCTTGGCCTGTGAGAGCTATTACGGCGCGAATATACGGATTATAAGAGAGAGAGAGAGAGAGAGATGCAGAGAAAGGGAAGAAACTCGAGGGGGTTTGGCTCTCCTCATTACTAGCCGGCGCGACGACGTATGCGCCGCTGCTTGGGTACTTATTAAAGGCCAGCCTCGGCTAATTGGCAGGGTCAAAGTGTGTGGGAGGGCTAAGACTCTCTGACTCTCTCTCTGCGCGCCGAGCCAAAACCCAAAGTGGAAGCTGCTCCTGCGTATAAGTACACATACACACACTACTCGGACGTATCTTCTTTTTTCTTGCGCTGTATTACAACGCACGTATAGATATAAATTTCGCGCGCACGTGGAATAAGAGAACGAGAGAGAGAGAGAGATTTACCCGAGAAAACGATTTTATAGCTTACTCTCGAGACGAGGAGATCGCACGGAGGTGAATCATCCTCGAGGCTCTTTAATTTTTCAGAGAAACATTACGCGTTTTTTTTTTTTTCATATAAATTGAAATATATAAAATATATCTGATCGATTTAATTGCCGCCGCCGATCGACGCGCGCAGTTTTGAACTTGAAAGTACACGCCAGAAAGTATATATAATAATATTATATACACACAAAGTGTACGTATACGGTTTTCGTAGAACATAATACGAGGTGGATCGAGCGGGCAAAAAAAAAATCGAGTCATGCATCGCGAGGCACTATGAGTTTTCGAGAACTTGTAGGTGAGATAGTGCAGTTGACTGCGGTTTTGCATTTTCAAGTTTTATAGAGCTAAAAACCCCCTTCGCTATAACTTTGCGTGGGTAATTTTTTTCTCTTTCTCTCTCTTTCTCTCTCCTTTTTTGATACTGCTGCTGTTGCTGCTGCTGTTATAGACACACTCATTTATTATCGTTCTCTACTTTAATAAATGGAATCATATTTAACCACAGTCAATACTTTGGTATACTGACCAGCAGCAACGGCAGCAGCAGCAGCAGAAGCAGTAGCAGCACTTGCGAATTATATTTTACATATGTTCTTTGATTTCAGTCGTTACTTTTTTTTTTAATGCCATATTGCGCGTTTGATACCGTGGATGCACGCATTTTTTATTCATTATACAAGCAGCGATGTGTTTTAAGTTTACTCGCTTTTTTTTCTCCGTGCGTCTATTCTCGTGCTTTGCCATTTTCAATGTTTTGTCAACTTTTTTTTGTTTACTTTTTGTGGTTGTCGTTATTATTGCTCATAGAAAAATTGCTGTATTTTATTTCAAGTGTTTAGATATCTAATTTATGTATTATCGTCACACTTCAGCTGTTCTTATTAAAATGTATGGATACGTAATTGTAATGCGTTAAATAATTCAAAATCTAGCTAAGTACACTAATCTTATAGTGAGAATAGTTTTTAATTCATTTTTAAATCAGATTAATTAATTAAGAAACAATTAATCACGAGCACAGAATGAAAGCAAAACTCTATCAATCATAAATAGATAAAGGAGTCTAATCTTTGTTTTTCTTCGTTTAAATCTTTTTAATATTTCAAATAGTTTTTTTTTATAGAATGATTGAAAATAACTCGAAGCATCCTACAGCCATTTTATTTAAAACTGCACTCAATTTGCAACATCGATAATTATACGAAGGCGAGTTTGTCATTATTCCGATTACAGAGCGAGTATATAGTATAAGAAGTAAGCAAAACGAGGTACCTACTTGCGTACTTCGCAACTTCTTACATCGATATTTTTCATAAGCACGCGATTGTCGGTTGAAGTAAACTTCAAGTATACACATTGTTGAGAAATGCTCTTCAATCTTTACGCCAATTAACTGATAAAAGAGGAACGCGAGGTATAAATTGACGCAAGCCGATATTTAGACGCTCTCGATGCGTGTAATTGTGGCGATCGACGCCAGATGGTGAGAGCGCGGAAAACGCAAACACACGGATAAAACAATGAAGTTGGTAGTATAACTAGTGAATAATGAGTTATTTTATTCGTTTGACCTATTCAAACTCGCAGCTTACAACTCATTTAGTGCACGGGATACGATCTCATTAACGCGACTTTTAAAAACACTCGGTAAATAAAAAGGCAAGCAGCAGCTCTCACCCGTGCGCACGAGTTCGCCCTCGGGATGCTCGGCTTGGGCCTCGCCGACGAGCCGCTCGGTCCACCAGAGCTCGCCGACGGCCGCGGCCTCGCTGCTCATCTCGGCGCCACCGGTGCTGCCGGGCTCGGCGGCCTCCTCCTCGCCGGCGATCGGCGGCGCTACTTGATCGTTATTGTTGCTGTAGCCGCCGCTACCGACGCTGCCGTTCGGCTGCTGCTGCAGCGCCTCGAGATCGCCGTTGTCCACTAGATTGTCCGGGGGTTGATGCTGTTGAGGTTGTGGCTGGTGGTGCATAAAATGCTGTGGCTGCTGGTGCTGCTGATGGGGATGCTGCGGATGGACGTGGTTCAAACTGGCACCGAAGCTCTCGCCGGTGCAGCTTACCGATCCCACCGGGAGATGCATCCCATCGGCTGCCGATCCCGCCGCGCAATACGTCGTGACGCTGTCGCACGGCGCTGACGACCGAACTTTACCCTCGACGGATCCTTTTTTTTTTGTTTTTTCGTTCTTTTGTCGCGCCGGAGATTCACTTCGATCTCGAGTTATCGTTTCTCGAACTCATGTGTGGGTGTATCTCCGCTAATTGTGTTGTCCTCGTCCGTCGAATCACGCCCGTTTCGTTCTCACCGAAGGAATCAAAATGTAGATTTTCAAGATGGAAACTTTTTGACTATTCATAACTCCGTTGACACTTCGAGATAGGTTTTGAACTTCACTAAATCGCATTTTAATAAATTAAGCGAATATTCTTGCTGCACTATCAAACTCAAACATTTATTATTACACTTTACACAATAAGTCAAGTTCGGAGTGACAAATCGAAAGAAATCTATCGCGCACAGTTTATCGTCGTTTATCGTTATATAATTGTTATTAACAGCGCACAATTATCACACATTTATTAAGGAAAACACACAGGTCGACGATAAATGACACTTCAATACGATTCATTCGATGACACTCGATTCATTTTAGATATCAACACTAGCGAAATATATTTTTGCATTCATCATGCCTAGAGATCTACGCGCATATTATACGTGAAAAATGAAAAAAAAACATTCGACGCGCCGCCAAAACTCTATGTATCATTCGATTCGTAAATTTCGCACACTATACTTCGCTTGGCACACAGACGACCCGAACACGCGTCTATCGCGCTCGGCGGTTCGCGACGTTATGCCTCTCTCGTGCCATGGCAAAGCCGCAAGCCACCTCGCGCGCGCGGATATACTCAGTTGGTTGGCCGAATATATGCGCGCAGAACACAACACGCCGCTCCACTCGAAAGTGTACACTGTCTCCCTCCTCTCTCGTTCTCTCTCTCTCTCTCTTTCTCTTTACGTGCTGGTGCTAATATATATATTCGCGACGTGCGAGAACGATACTAATACACTTGCGTCCTATCATCTACTCCTGCTTCGAGTGCTTTTTGTATTTTGTACCAGTTTATATTAATTAATCGTACACGTGCTTGACTACGATTGAATAATTTGTCACTTTTATACTAATATAATTAGAATTGGAATGATGTAAAATGTATGCACTACTGATTGATTTTGTATAGGAGATTTCGAAGCAAAGAAAAACCCTAAATGCTTCAATATAAAGGTTTGGTAATTACAATCCTTTTTTTTTGAGAAACTACTGCGAAAAATGCGGAGAATAATCCCAGTTTCGATAATCCGCTCGTGAAAATCTACTTTTCTTGAATGACAGGAAACAAAATCTTATAAAGACAATTGCAAACAAGAAATTATATTTTTTTAACCGCGAAGAAAATAAGTGTCTAATAAAAATATAGAAAAAAATAAAGAAATTTCTTTGAAAATTTCAAAATTGTTGATATTATGATAAAATCTTGTCCTTTATATGAGTTAATTAGATAAATTAAGTCGTTGTTGCCATTAATAAGTTTATTCATCATGTGGATAAGAGAACTGCGACGAAATGATTCATCGATTTTTTTCCCCTCTAAACGTCGCCAACCAAAAAAAATGCAATTGAGTTATATATCTTGGAAAATTATGAAAATCGGCTCGTTACCGGCAATCGTGATAATTCAAACCAAATAAGTTCTTATACAATCATTTGATTTCGATCGATTTCGAAAGCCAAAAGTTTTATGAAAATAGGTAAGAAGAAATAAAATTGAACAACAAACAATTTTTAGTTCGAAAAACGAATGAATTCAATCATTTAATTCATTTAAATTGTCCACACTTATTAAAAAACCAAGCGTCTTTAAGAAGCTGTCAACACTACTTCTACGCTAATGCATTATGTCAAAGCAAAATTTGCTTTGTACCGTTTAAACTACTTTCGTTATCTCGAGTGATGATTGGAAAAATGAAATTGAGCCATCAATAAGGGTCTTGACCTGTCGACGCGAAGCAAATATTACATAGATCTTCGTTTCTGAGCTGATCGATGATTATTTCGCAGCAGAGGATAGGCAGCCGATAACCTATCAGCTCGAAGAAATAATCCAGGGCCCATCGTCGGAAAAATCTTCTCGGTACATTCTCGTACAGATATCGTTTAGCATCCCACTCATAATTTTCGGGGAGATTCGACCAAACAGCTGGACAACCAATTAAATTAAAATAATCTCTATACGTGAGTACTTTTGCCGCCTCTTCGGGTCGTAACCGCATCAGATCGTAGAGCGACAGAGTCGGAGTCATCGCCGTCGCGTCCCTATAATCTCTCGTGAGCTCCAAATCATATTCACAGTCCCGAATCCAGAATCTCGGAAGAATTATTTTCTTTTTCAGTTTGCTCGCCAATTTTTTCTTCTTATTCCAACGTGTTTCAAAATTCGCCGAATGTTTGGACAAGATGAGATATTGAAATTTTGGATAATCTGAGATTTTAATACTAAATATTTTCATAGTTATCAGGGCGTAATCGTCCACTTTGTATCCTCTTTTTTCGAGACTCTCGTAGATGGCCAATGCAGCAAACGCCGAGGTCAATTTATTTAGTCTAATTGTCCCGAGGAGGTAGTCGTTCTCGGGCAGAAGAACCAAGCTGGACAGATCAGCTCCGCGATCGAGCAAACTCTCGACTGTGTGCGGCAAGAGATTCAACACGGCCAGTTGCAGCGGTGTCCTACCCAAATTGTCGCGGGCGTCGACTTGCAGCAGCCGATTGATTTCGTCGGTGACCTCGAAGAGCGCCTGCGCCCGGTCGCAATCCGAGTCCTGGCAAACGATGTGCAAAGGAGTCGATCCATCGTTGTTGGCCAAATTCGGATCGGCGCCCTTTCTCAGCAGAAATTGGACCGAATAAATGTGTCCACTCTCCAGAGCCAAGCGCACCGCTGTGTTGCCAAAATGGTCTTGGGCGTTGACCTGGAGCGGCTGTTTCATGTCCTCGCAGATCTCGAATATCTGTCTTACTGTGTGATCGTGGGCACCTCTCTTGCCAGCCATGTGCAAAGGAGTCAATCCGTCCTTGTTGACCGAATTCAGATCGGCGCCATTTCTCATCAGTATTTCTGTCGTCTTACTGCATTGGTGGAACACGCTCAAGTGCAGCGGCGAATCACCTGTTTCTGGCCAAATGAGATTGGGATCGACCCGGGCTTGCTCGAGGAATTTTTGGACCGAATCTTGGCCATGCCAAGACATGCAGGCGGCATGAAAATGAGTGAGGCCGGACTCGTCGACGTAGTTCACGTCGAATCTGTCGTATATGTAAAAAAGTTGTTCGACCATGTATTCCCACTCATCGGGTTTGTTTCTAGCCGCATGATGTATTACCGTGGTGCGACGCAGCATCACTGGATTGCCGCCGTCGCTGGGAACGTCGAACCTGTCCTTGTAGCCGGTGCGAGCCACAAATTCGATGAAACTTCGTCCTCGAAAACTGCCGACAATTACGGCCTGAACGAGAAGAAAATCCATTTCATCTTGATGAAAAATTTTACGAAGATCGGGAAGTTGGACCTTCCAATCGTCGACCAAACGATAAAGTTGGTCGAAATATTTAAATCGCTCATCTTCAATTTCCCAATTGACATTTTGTCCTAAGATCTTCAACCATTTTAGTTCATTTCGCTTAAAAGTATACACCTCTTCAAAGTGATTTTCACGGATTTCCTCGTATATGCCATCTTCGCCATGAAAACTTTCATACGATCCATAGCTATCGTAAACGGAAGTTGCATCGGACTCGTCGTTCTCTTCGCTTTCTTCGATTTCGTTGTCTGGGTCATTTTCGCCATGGAAACTTCCAGCAGATCGGTCGTTAGACATGGACATTTTTCCTCGCACTTAACTACACACAAAGCAACTACGAAATAAAATATTTCAGTTTTTTTTCTTGCGAGAATCACTTGCTACTGTCGGTGCGATATTCCTCTGTTGTTCGCGCTGCGGCTTTATAACGTACACTTAAGTCAGTACTGATATTCAAAAGTTAAAAGTACGATAAACGCGAGCTAGGCAGCCGATTTGTTTACGTTTGATCGAGAATATTACAGACGCACCAAACAACGTGAGAGAATCAGCTTACACGACGCTGCAGAGACGTCACGAATACATGAACCCGTGAAGCAATGAGAGACGCAAAACCCAAAATTATTGCTCTCGTTTTCGCTGCTTGAAAGTTTGTGAGTTTTTTCGTAAAGGTCGTGATCTTTACAATAAGATACATAAGTTAGTTTTGCTCGATCTGAAGAGCTTAAGCTTCGCTAACGATTTCGCTACGAAAAGTGGCGTCCGGTTTATAGTGCGAATATTCCGATACATGAATCATTTATATACAAATTGCGATACGCGTGAGTTCGCTGTAAGGATCCTTTTTGCGACTTTTGATAATTTGTGCATTCAAAGCACATTAAGTAAGTGTAATATCGCTACGATAAACCGTCATTTAATGTCTGGTGTTATTAAACATTTTATATTTTCCATATCATTCAAATAAATAAATTAAAAAAGAAAATAAAAAAAAACAGTTTTGATTGTACTATTGATAAGTACCCAATCATTTGAAATAGGAAATATCAAATTGAACTCATCACCACGACATCTTATCGAGACCAAAGTTATTTATTTAAAATGTTTTAAAAAACATTACAATTAATCGGCTTAATTTTAGCCATTTTACTGTTGCAATAATGTTAAGAATATTGAGCGCATTTTTCATGACCTTAAAACAACCATGTAATTTTTTGGAAGAATTTATACCAGTTCTCACCGCTAGATGGCGAATGATGATATCTGTAAATCTGCAAGTGACAAAGTAAAAATAATGGTATAAGTCAGTTTAGATTTAGCAACGATAATGTTTTGCTAGTATTCGTAACGGATTGGACCTTTTGTACCTCAATCCTTTATAATGTCTTTATAATGTCTTTATAATTTTGCTTCTAAATCACTGGCATCAGTGTAAACGATTTTTTCACATACTCATAAGAATCGTGTCCTTCTACAAATAATAGCAATATGAATAATTTTTAAAAGAATATTCATAGAAATAAAAAAGAATTACATTGCAAGAAGTCATGAAGTAATTTTTAAAAGCAGGATTTTTTAAAACCTTCTGCGACCTTCTCAAGGAAAATTCTAAACAATTTTCCAAGTTTTCAGCCAAAACGATAGCCATACCCGATGTTTTCAAATTCCCTTAATCCTTTTCTGAAAAATCTTGGACATTTTTATCTCGACCTGTCACGAGTTTCGTCTTTTCGGGCGCGTGCGTCGAGAGGGTCCACAGGCTGGGGCACGCACGGATCGACGCACAGACAAAACTATATACTATCGTGCGAGTCTGGCACGGGCACACGGGCGGCCGTCGCGTCGCGTCGTCGGCATCATGGGTGCCGCAAAGCGCTACCGTTTATTGCACTGTGGTCTACTAAAGCGGCGAATCAAGCGAAACAGATGTGGTTTTCGCTTGCTTCGTATAAGTACTTGCCGATCTGGCAAGAATGTAATTAACCCGTTGCACCCGCGCGAGCGCGTGGCCATCCTGTGTGTGTGTGTGTGTGTGTGTGTGTGTGTGTGTGTAGTCGTGTACTGCGCGACGCACGAGCAGACGGATATTCTTCCCTTTCTCACTTCGCTCTGTGTTTTTTTTCAAAATGCATTTCCGGTTTATTAATATTAATATCAGCCATGCTGAATTCATGAGAAATTATATGCAATTTTTCAGATGAATGTTTAATTTCAACAAAGTACTGCAAATTACAATTTTTTTAACGGCGACTAATTATTTATATCAATCTTTATAACTCAAGTACTTAAAATTGAGTACAGTAAATTTATGGTGATAAAGTGAATGCCAGAATGAATGTAAAATTGTTAGATACCTTTGCCTCAACATTGCTTGAATAATTCTAAATTTTTATAATTCTATTGAGAGTTCGAGTCCTTTTAAATTATTATGCAAGCAAGATGTTCTCGTGAAACAAAATAGCATAAACAAAGACTTTGGGTAAAGAGATTTACGAGCCTATAAAGTATACGCACAGGTCATTTATACGTTTATGCCTCTGAGCGCGTATACATATTCACAGTTAATAAGCTTAATAAAGCGGCCGGGCTTGTCCAGATTTTGCTACCCTTTGGTTTGTACATGGCTTTTGGTTGGCTGTTCATAATCCTCTTCCTACCTATTCTCTGAAGCTCGGCACGGATATACGTACGTGTATACGCACTTCTCGCAGTCCTTGCCAAACTTCGTAAACACATATGGTCAGAGGAATTTAGATACTTTTAGATTTCTCATAAGCTTTTAGATTAAACACACAGAGGGTAATGAAGTATGCGTGAGCGTCAATTTTGTAATCTTCTTTACTTAAGTATACAGTAAACAGATTATGCCACAATTTTTTCTCATATTCTTTCGAATATAATCTCATTAAATTATTTATTTAGAGTTACATTTACTTGAAGAGTTAATTATACTCGATTTTTGTCCCTAATCTGAACATATCCCTGGTTGAAATGCTCAAATTAATTGAGGTCTGATAACCAAAAATTTCCCATTTAAAATCTGTAAAATACAGTGCGCGATTCATTGGCTTGTTTTTAGCGATTTTTTCGTTACAATTAAGTTGGAAATATTCAACGCATCTTAAAAGATATGAAAATGACAATTTAATTTTTGTTAATTTAGACTAATGTACAAACACTTTACATACGATAACACTATTTTCAAGCTTTCGCCGCTAGGTGGCGAGTAACTTCGTTTCAGTAAATCTACAAGAGGCAAAGTAAAAATAACTGTATAAGTCATACAGTACAGTTTCATGGCACAGCCATGAGAAAATGTATAATGCGGTGTTTCTGAATGCTATAATTTTACTTACTATAACGCTTTAGTTATTTTTTTATTAGAATCACATAACAATTATTGCGCGCATTTTAAATGTCCTGAAAAAACTATTTTATTGTTATAAAAAATTTTAACCAATTTTTAATCACATCATATACAATAATACTTTAAGCATCAACTAATAGATGTCGAGTACCTTTATCTGCAAATATGCAATGTAAAAATAAGTAAATAAGTCAACATTTTTGTTTGTGAAGCACATCCTTTTTATCTAAAATATGTATGGATGCATTGTGAAGCTAGAAAATAGTAAAAAACAGTGTCTATAAAAATTGGATCATGGGTGACAAGGATATTATACGTTGTATAACTACACCAAACACTGATAGAAATAGAAATGATATAAATTCACGAATGTTTACGTAAAGTTATGAAATTTTAATATTTATTGCTAATTACTTTAAAACTATTACAATCTTTCGTGTATTTTATCTAACTGAAAAAGAAATATAATTTCATTGAAAAATATTCAATATTACTCGATAAAGAAAAATTCTTTACAATGATCTGTAAATTTTTAACGGAAGGTAATAGTCGAATACTTGACTGTTGGTAAAGTAGAAATCAGTTTATGTATTGACTTGACGCCGCAGCTGCTATGTGTTACCACTAGAAGACCACATTTTTACAGCACGAACTACTTACCATCATCCACAGCGGATACGTACGATCGCGAGTTCGAGCTAAGTTTAGTTTAATTTTACATCCGCTTGAGGCGCTGGTGGTTTCAATAAAACTTGGAACTTCGAGTAAACTGGATTGTCAAAATTGGGAATATACTCCTTAACAACGTCTACCACGCACATGTCACGATTCATCGGGTTGCCGTCTTTTTTGATTTGTAATTTATGTGAATGTTCAAATAAATGAGAGTTACTGCGAGAGCTCCTGCATATGATAGAGTATTTGAAATCCTATGAAAAAGCTCAAGTTACGCCAGAATTAGTTTTTTAATTTAAAACTATTATTTACAGCTGAAACTTTTGCGATAAGTATTCTATTCTACCTGCACCCACCGATAAAAATTTGAAGGAAAAATACCGATACAACTAAACAAGCTACATCCTCGGTTCGCGTAGGTACACAGGCAAGAGATTCATCGAAAGCCAGTCGAATGAAATCTCGCTATGAAGAAAAAAAGCTCGTTTGGGTAAAATAAAAAAAAGAAGAAAAAAGTGTGCATTCTGGAGAGCCAGATTCCATTGTACTCAGACCGATCGCCTTGTACGCGTAAACAAAAGCCGCACACACACACACACACGCACATACGTGGGCGCGCGCACACACCAAAAAAAATCACCGGCCGAGTGTGTACACGTATTTTCCGCTATGTATATACTTGTGTACATGGCAAATGAAAAAGAGGAGGAAAAGTAAAAAAAAAAAAAAAGGAAAACAGGAAAGCGAACGAAATCGCACATGGTCGTGCATCGATTAAACGGCGGATCAGAAATTACACGCTCAGTCCAGGCTCTTTGGGGTGTTCGCGCGATAAAATCTCTCTCTCTCTTTCTCTCTGATGACTATCGGACGCAATGCGATCCTCCGTGCGTCGACTGTATAAATATATATAGTCACACAGACACATGTATGTGTGTGCGTTTAACAATACATGTGAGCACGTCCATTGCACGCAACCCCTCGTCTCTCTCTCTCTCTCTCTCTCTTCATGAAAGCGCATTCTGCAGTCACTGGCTAATGCAAGGGTTAAAGTGTGCGCCGCCTATATATACTCGGATTATAAGCGGCCACCCGCGACACCCATTATATGACACGGCAGTTTCTTTCGCTTCGATTGAAAAATTCCAGCTTTTTTTTCCTCAATTTTTGCTCCCCCGCGCTCTATCTAGCCTCCGTTCACCTCTGCTGCAGAAAAAAGCCGGCATTTCAGCTATTTACCATAGTGAATTCAGTGAAATCGAATTATTGAAAATTGTTAACGATGACGCGGGAGGGACTGATGTGTGCTTTACGATGACGCGCAAATCTCCGAAAACGTTTTAATGACTTTGGAGTTTACAAGTCTTTTGCAATTTTAAATCTGCTTGAAAAATTTGGATATCTTGAAATTAATTTTTTTTGTTTTGAATCTAGTTCATTATAGAAACGCTCAACATAATTTTGTTACAAATATATTTTAATTGATCTGAAAATGACAAATTTATAGTTTCAATAGACCAGTTCTCAATAGATTTAAGTTTTTACCACTTTAAGCTTCTACCGCTAGATGGCGAATACCTCTTTCTGCAAGTGAAAAAGTAAGAATAGTTGTATAAGTCTGACCAAATTTTCAATCAAATTTTCAAATTAACATTTGATTAAAGCTTTTTCGACAGAATTAGTATTTTTGTGACATAATTAGAAACATTCCTTAGTACAAACGTGAATGAAAATATTATTAAAATAAAATTTACAAATTCAATACGATAAAACCACTTTGAAATTTTGCCGTTAGATGGCGAGTGCTACCATTTGTACATCTGCAAGTGAAAATAATTATACAATACTATAAATTGGCTAAACGAAAATAATTACGTATAATAATACTAGCCTGATATTTGTCGGAGAAACTTTATTGTGAGCCATCGATCAGTCAAAAATGTTGGGAATTTCTAACAGCAAGTTTTATGTATAAAAAACTCCCGATTTTTTGTAAATTATTGTAAATCTTGTGGAATTCACTGCGTAGCTTGAACAATATGACATTACTCAAATAAAGAGTAATATTTCATGCTCAATTTGGTAAGATATTGGTAAAAAAACTATATCGTTTTAACGCAACGTGTACATCACGGCTGGCGAGTCTGACGGATTGTTCAGTTGTACAATAAAAGAATCAATGAGGATCGATCGTATTATATCGAGCAAGATTAAAGTGCATTCGGATCCTCGTTTTCATTTTTCCACGTCAATAAAGAGCCAATGTAACGTCGAATTTAGAGGATACTCTCGGGGACAGTACCTAGATTATACAAAAAAAAGGAGAGAAGAGACGGGCGCAAGCGCGGCTCGCCGCATCGCGAGCGATTTATCCGGTCTTTACAGCTCTCGGCCTACCGACCGAAATACCAAAATCTCCGTGGCTGCACGCAGTTACTACTTACCAGCGATGATATATCTGAAAGGTATAATAAAATAATGTACGACGGCGGTGGATCTTTTTCCGGTGCATAAAGCCATTTCTGCCAGCGCTAGAACTACTCCGATCTACTCCCACGATGCGAGTACGCGTATACGTGCGTGTGAGTCGCGCTGTGGCAATTATCATCTGTAACCCCTCCCCAGCGGGGTTACTTTTCTGTGTATATAGGTACTCGATGGATCGAGATCAATTATTATTGTCGCGAAAGGGGCTATTGTTGCCTTTACAGCAGCAGCAGCAGCATCAGTTGCGGCACATCTAGTGCCGAGGAAAATTTACTGTATGCGAGCGCCCCCAGGGGAATAACGCACACACATACACACAATAATCGGATGGGCCTTGAGGCCTAATATCTAGCCGTTTCATTTTTTTTCTCTCTTCGATGACGTTTTATTAATTCGAGAGGTAGTACGGAAGTACGAAAGTAAGAACGGAAGTTAATCGATGAAAAAGCTGTGAAATACATCCAGCGCATTATATACAGATGCAGGCGATCAATCAATGCTTGCATTGTGGATACAGGATCCTAATGACCATGGCCACGTGTCATTGTTTTTAAAAAATTCCTAAGGTAAAAATATTCTGAATTTTCCAGGTATTTGATACAAGACCCTAATGACCACGGCCACGCGTGATTGTTTTGATAAATCCCCAAGGAGTAAAGTTCGATTTCTAAGGTATGAACACCTGGAGCTTTCCCGGAAGTTGATCCTTTTGATCTTTCTCTCTTCTTCCGTTTCAAATGTTCAGATGCACTTGTGCATCATGGGCTTGTGAGAATTTCACGTCGAAATTGGTCAACTGATAGGTAACTCTAATAAACAAGTGTAACACTGGCAATCGCCTTTTAATCCTTTTTGGTTTTTTTGTCAAACCTCAGCTCACGTAACTTATTAGATAGATTCCCGCTGTCGACTCCAATTTTAATGAAAACAGATCATACGATCTCTGGGCTTGCATAAAAAAAAATGTAACAAGAAGAGGCGACAAGTATTGGATTGGAAGGAGTGAACGAACTGCACTAGTAGAGTGGGTGGTGCTACGTATCCTCTCTACACACCTATACATTAGATTCGTACAGCAGTGCAGCTAGCGTACTACTAGCTGCCACGTCTTTTATTGTTTCGATGCTTTTCGATACACGAAGTTTTTTTTCGTCGTCGTCGTCGTCATGTGCATGCTAGCTACACTAGTGCGTCGACTACTAGACTCGACGTGTGCTGCTGCTGCTGCAGTGCACGGGGAAAAAAAAGGAAAAAGAAAGAAAAAAATTTCATCCCGCGCGACGACCTTTTGTGAAAAATGAAGCGACGATCGTATATCACTTCGACGACGACGAGGACGAGGACGACGACGCAGGCACTGAGCGAAACTGGATCTGCCGTTGCCCTGCCGCTCAGCGTATGCTCCTGCCTAGCTGGCCTTTGGGCGCGGACAAATATTTTCAAACGTCTACTACATATTGTTTTTTTTTTTATATCTGAAAGACACTTTTTTGTTGTTGTCAATTTTAGGGAAATCGTAGGAACGAGTCGAGTAGTCGTCGCGGGCCAATATAATAATAATCTTGGAGCCACTTTTACCCAATCATATTCTCTTTAGTATAGTAAAGTAAAAATTTGAAACAACTCGGCGCTATTAGGTCTATTTGTCAGCTATAAGAACGTATACACAACGTTCTCTTCGTGTACAAAGAATCATCGAAACCCATTAATTATGTTATAAAAGTTTTTTTTCATAACTCGAGAGAGAGACGAGAGAGAGAGAGAGAGAGAGAGAGACGAGAGATCATCATAGACGACGCTTAATGCAGAGTTAGAGCAGGGCTTTTGTACATACATTATCGATCGTCACAGATCCAAAAATATACAATTTTAATTGGGCGCTCTAGCGCTCGCCTGTGTGTGTGTAGTAATAATCTTCATCGTGACATATTAACGTCGATTATTATTATTATATATAGAGGAGTCGGGGGCACACACATACACAGAGCAGTACGCGGTTTTAGCCGCGCGCCACCGAGGACAAAAAAAGAATCTTGTACTGTACACTTGAGTCTTTGGGTGCCGAATATCTAAAGCAACATTAGCGGGTCGCGTCGTCGCGTGGCACGCGGGTGGCTTTTATGCTTACTTTGCGGTGATAAAAACAAAACAGGCCTATACGGCAGCTGAGTGTCGCGACGACGCACTTTAATTTCTGGGTTGCATACGCAGTATACACGCACCCGTGGGGGGGCTTGCTTGTGTCGCACTTATATATTTTTGTTATTAATACGATTTTTATATAAGTACGTCGCGACTCTCGCATGTAATATAATTGCCGCACAAGTATGTTATAAGGTACTTGTCGAGTCTCGCGCGCGCGCGCGTGTCGCGCATCAAACGAACTTCAATGATCTCTTCCGTTTTCTCCCGTCCGCCTTTCACTGTCTATACATGTATCCATCCGAGTGTCTCCGCATAAAATAATATATATAAAAATACACTGTGTCACGCGTATATATACGGGGGGTGTGCTACGCATCCAGTCTTCCTTCCGCTCGTACAACGCAAGAATATTATTTTATTATTATTTTATTTTTTTTTTGTCAAATGCAGTCGCGTGCTTACACTTATACAGAAGTGTTTTTCGGCGCGTCTGCCATCAATCTTTCGCGGGGGCAGCTGCGGGCAAAATTATTGACGTCGTCGTCGTTTTTATACACGACACGTAGTCGGCACGAGTTTCCATCATTAAGGTGTCGCTTCTTATAATTTACATAATGCGCTATTCTCGTTTTTTGTGTATGATTTCATATTACGTCGCATCATAGTGAGATTGATTATTGAACACGGCTTACGCGGGCCGCGTACGGGTTGTATTATGGTAGGCTGTAACAGCTAGACAGAAAAAACTACGATGACACATAGATTATTAAATTTTCACACTCGGACACTCCGAGCTTTGTTCTCCTTTGTTCTCCAAGTTGCAAGTCATAATGATCTTTTTGTTTCCAGGAAAATTGTCCTGTTTCTTTGACATTATTAACCTAAATGGGAAGAGTCTCCTCTTCATCTCTCATTATTGTTTTTTAATATCGGTTGGAATTTTCTCCAGAATGAAAACCATGATGGTAGTAGTTTGGGGTTTGAAAAAAAAGTGCAAGCTAATGCTGGCACCACTCGAACGGAAGTATCTATAGGAAATAGAAAATAATTACAGTTTTGGAGATCGATCGTAGTGTAGGACTCCAAACAAAAAAAAATAGAAAAACACAACTACTGATGATACGTTTGTTTACGTCTGGCTTTTTTTCCGCGACAAATTCATTTCGAGATTGTCAATGCGGTTCACCAATAAAATGAATCACTCGTGGATTTATACACCTAACTCGCGACTTGTTTTTTATTTTTTTCAATTAAAATCATCGCATTCCGCAACTCCATTACTTATTGCGTCTACGTTTATTTTCGTCAGAAATTATGAAAATGAACATAAAAATATTGCGGGAAAACCACCGCGCAGTCTACCGTTCACACTCGAATTTCTAATTTTTTCGGTTCCGAGAAAAGATCTAAACAACTTGAACTTGCACTATACCTTATTAGCTTGTTTAAACAATTCGTCTCGGGCAGTGTCACGGGTTAGCAAAGTGGTGTAAACATACTTGCTCTCTCGCGCCTATGCTACAAAGAAACCGTGCGTGTATGTGTGTTGTGTTATATTTTCTCCATTGTAAATGTTTTCGGATTTCTATTGGGCCAAAACGCGTGTGTATACGCATCACACGTATATAGGTAAGGTATATACAAGCGCGGGGCATCTTCTAAGTGACTTATTTCGCCGTAACAGCCATAAATCGGGGTGCCTTCGGGATATATATACACTTTCTTTTGTGTTTAATGTATTCGCTACTGTGCGCTCGCTCGCGCGCGCGCGAGCTTGGCTTCGATACCTATATATATATGTGTAGCACATTGACACGACCCTAAGCCCTGTTACACAGTTGCGATGGGATTCTTCCAGACGAGAGTGATCTTTGATAGGATTTATGTAGATCTTGGTTGTTTTTTTAATGCGATTGTTGACTTTTTACCGTAGATATCTTTGTGCAATTTCAATAAACGGCAATCACCGCCTGTGATTGCTGTCAGTGTTTCTTTGAGAACATATTTATCTTTATGAAAAAAATCAGTTGGCGTTTTCTACCATAGATTTAATTTTCAATCCCGGCAATCTTAGATCGTTGATAAAAAACCTTGAAAGAAACCTTGAATCTTATTTAAGATTCTTTTAAAATTAATACATTAAAATAAATAAAATGATATTAGTGGTAAAATAAAAAAAATTCATGAAAATTTCAATTTAACTAAAGCCAGTATCTACCACTAGATGGCGAGTAACTCTATATCTATAAAACTGCAAATGGCAATGTGAAAATAATTGTATAAGTCTAAGCACGCGGTTTTGAAAGATTATGTTAGAACTACTGAGATTATGTTAAATGCCCTGAAATTTAAAAAAAGTGTAGCCCACGTTTTAATAACATTGAAGACGAAATACAAGGACTTTTAATAAAATTTCAGAGACATTCATTACATTTATATTCAGCTCGACAAAAAATTTAATGAAAATATGAAATTATTCTACGCTGTAAAGAATGATGGATGAAATATCGAAATAATAGGCCTATTATGAGCTTATGACGAGAGGACGAAGCTCAATATTTTGGCACAAGTAAAAGCACACTCTCTTTGAGCATATATATCGCACGCTTGGCTGACCCATTTAATAACGTCGCAGAGCGAGAGAGCGAGTGCGAGATATCATCGCGAGCGTAAAGAGATTGTCACAGTAGAAGTGGCCCGCACAATGCCCAGTATGAGAAAAATCCGCTCTCGATATCTCGCGTCTATATACCTGTAAGTACATAGATCAACGGGCCGAGAGCGAGCGCAACAGGATTTAGTGCTTCATGAAAAAGGATGATACTGCATTAAAAGTTCGTCGTCGTCGTCGTTGTCGCGCCGCTGCTGCTGGGCATTATTCAGCCGGCGGGGGGATCGGTGCACAAGTGTGCGCTAAGTAGCGTGAGATGCGATGGCCAAAAATGATATATAAACACACACCCACGTAAATATGACTCGTATGTATACCTGTGCGCGAGTCCGAGTCGAAAGTATCGAGAGCACAGGTAGCTGTCTGAGATACTTTTTTTCTTTTTTTTTTTTAATAGACTTCTTGCGGTGGGAGCGAGAAAAATATTAAGAGGAGGCTGTGAGGCTCCTCTGTGCCCTTTGCGGAACAAGCGCCGTGAAAGTAATTTTTATTGTATATGCTTTTTTTTTCGTCTTCTTCGAGAAGATGGATTTGATTTATTTATGCTCGTAAACGCTGCGTAAGTATAATGCGATTTTGATTTTTATGGCTGTTGTATGGCCTGAAAAAGTTGACACACGCTTGCCTGGGAAAAAAAGATGAGCAGTTGCGAATAATTTTTTGACTTTGTATCTTCCTAGTCTGTGTACTATTTTAAAAGACACGAGCTTGAACCACTGTGAAATAACTGTCTAATAACCAAAAAATGACCTTTCAAATGTTTTAAATACACTATTATTAATTGGTTTGTTTTTGATATTTTTCCGTTACAACTATTTTACAATTATTAAGTGAATTTTCCCTGGTAGAAATGCAACATTTTTTCACCATTTGTGTAACGCTTTTTTTCATAAAAAATGGCCATTTAATGGCAATTCATAGCAAATGACCATTAAATGGCCATTTTTTATCAGAAAAAGCGTTACACAAATGGTGAAAAAATGTTGCATTTCTACCAGGGTTAAATCGCTTGAAAATGACAATTTCATGGTTTCAAAAAATTTAGACCAATTTTTCAACAACTTTGAGGAAGATAATTTAAGTCTTTACTATTAGATGGCGAGTACCGCTATCTGTAAATCTGCAAGTAGTAAAGTGAAAATAGTTGTATAAGAAAATATCTGGTAACATGCAGGACTATCAATGAATTTCGGTGGAATTTTTCGTTGACTAAAGACTGTCTATAAAATGTTGAGTACTTCTACCAGAGAATTCATATATATTACATTGACGCATACGTATTTAAAACTCAACGAATTTTAAACTGTTACAATAACGATATCAAAATGTCAACTGAAAATATTGTTTTGGTTTTTACTCCACTGATATTGTAGCAAATAAGCGAGGAAACACCTTAAGATTCAAGAAGTTTCAATACTTGATCGATTGATCATTTTTAACTCTTTAACGTGGCGTGAAAAGCTCTTGAATAGCTCATTAAACCTCTGTTTGTATTTGTAGGTAATTCACTCCATCAGATTCATTAGAGTCGATGTACAGATCGATGTATTCCAAAGAAAATCACGCGTCATGTGTAAATCATTTATTCTCTTTTTAAATTTCGTCGCGCAATACATAAGACATACCAAATCTCTGCACAGTCATGGCCGCAATAATGTTTGGCTTACATTGTTTCACCAGTAAGTGTGAGTGATGATTTTGGTGCGAGATTCCTTTTCTCGACTGTTTTTTTTGTCGGGTTAATTGTGGTTTAATTATGGCTAATTACAAAAGCATAAACAAGATTCGATTGAGCTGCAACTGAAATGGTGTGAAAATGACTCGCATTTTTAACGCGTTCTCAGTTATTGAAATAATTCACCTTCGGACGCCGGGGATTTTTTGAATCAATATGACTTATTAGAAAAATACATGTCTCAGGTGGTCGATAAAATTATCATCCCGTCCCAATAGGTAAAAAAAGGGTGAATATTTTTTTTCACTCTACCATCCTTAAAATTGGTAGTATTCAAGATATTTTTAGATACCGAGCATCGAGTACGGATGAAAGTGTAAAGTCGATTATAACCCCGTACTTGACCTAAATCCAGTCAAGTGACAAGAAACAGCATTTTGAAGCCAAGTAGTGTGATACTTGTATTTTAAACCGGACATATTTATTTTTTTTCAATTTATGACAGAAATTAATATCTCTAAGTGATTTACAACCTGAACGATTTTCATCGAATTTAGCAAAAATAATTGAGGCTTATGTCATAAACGAATCAAATTTTCGTAAGGCGATACTTTGTTTGCTCTCCATAATACACACATCTGACCGTATAGATCGTGAAAGTGTCAATCGACCTTGCAGCAACATCAGGCTCGGAGCGCACAATCGTTTTTACGAGGATCAAGATATTCCACACACTCATTTCAACTCTTCCACTCCGGAACAAGCCGAGCGCCACAATAGCGGCAGTTTTCATCGCCGAAGTCTATACACCGTATAGTACAGTGCAGCAACGTGTCTCTAGCATAAGGCGACGACGCGCGCGTACGACAGCTGGTAGATATGCGCGCAAAAGTGCATCTGCCCCGAGCTCGTGCCTTCGCAGAAATGCTCCGCTCGTCGAACAGCACGGATTCGAGTGACGATCCTTTCTTGCTATACAGATCGAAACTCATCGAAAGAGTTATAAATCGAAGAAGCAATAAAAAACGGCATGAAAGGAGTGAGGAAGAGTGAAATTTTCGTTCCTCGATCGAAACAATGCAAGCAGGACGCATAAACTTGGACGACGAGACCGGGTGCCGGGTGCGTTGATGGAATATAAATAAAGTATGAAGAAATTTAATAATGTGCTAAGTAGATAAACTTGATTCAACCCAGACGCGCACATGTGCCGAGAGAAGCTTAAATAATTAAAGCAATATCTTGACGAAAATAAGCTGCGCCATATACTACAGATTGATCGTGGACGATGACGACGATGATACTTTGATATATGCCGGGCGCGCGCGTGAAAATTCGAGGCTTCGCGCGATACCGAATCTATGGGTAACCGTACACGCGATAATCAATCATCCCGAGGCACAATAATCTCTGTGTCTGTCTCTCTCTCCTTTTTTATTTTGATTACTTTTATTCTCCCGATCGCTCTCGAAGATATATATCTCTCTCACTCCGCGCAGAGGTAGCCCACACGCAGAAGAAGCTACTGTTACTAGCGCGACACTGGTTCATATAAAGTAATTCATTACTTTTATTCTCCAAGACTCTCACTCTCGTGCCTTGAAAAGCGACGACAAAATATAGGGCTCTGTATAGTTAGCTTGCCTTTTTCTATTTCTTCTTCTTCTTCTGGCCAACGACAACAACTACACTCGATGGGCTGTATTGGCTCGCGCGCCAAACAATAAAACGAGTCGTCACTGGCACAATATGCGTCCTGGAGTTTTTCCGACACGCACAGAGTGTGTCGGACAAAGCGCGAAAAGGAGGCAGCACACGAGCGCTGACAACTGCACTTTTATGCCGTATAGAAGCGCGTGCCCCTGCGGAGAGGCTCGTTGCCATTATATACCATGGGCAGTCGTATATGGACGACGAAAATCGATCGATATTTATCGCGCAGTGGGCCTCTCGAATGCAGCTATAACATAAGAGACAGATCGGAGCTGAGAATAAGGGTTGCGCGCCATCATCGTTCAAAGAAATTACATCTATATCTATATCTATATAACGATTGATTTGTCCAAGCCACAGTTGGGGATCCCGCTATTGGCTTTGGTCAGCGTTACGCACGGCTGCCGCTGCCGCCACCGCTGTGCGCGGCCTCAAAAATTTCCGAAATTAATATGTGTTTTGACGCGCCGCTGATTGATGGACGTCTATATGTGACGCGTAACCGGTTTCTTCGAACGTTTCATATGCGATCACCTGCCTTCTTTTCAATATTAATGACTCGCTTAACGTCAATTATCGAGTAATTAATGTAGTACAATGCTCACGGGATGAGTCTTCAAAAATCATAAGCGTCGCGTGCGCTTCGTTGTTGGATTGGACGGTTTCTTCTTCATTTTTAGATCTTTTCTTTCCATTGTTACGAGGTCTACATGTGCTAGCGCTGTAGCCATTGAAAAATCCAAGCTCAATGAATTCGATAGCACGTGGGCACGCTTGACTCGGCTGCTTATGGTTGGAAATTTGGAGATTTCGGATCATGGCGCACGTGTTTGATAAACATAATTTATATGATAAATATAATATTTAATAATATTTATCAATTATTTGCTATTTTTGAACAGGTGGAATATACCTGTCTGTGTAAGGCATCAAGAATGAACGATAAAGGCATCGTCGACACTAGTTACCGGGTAAGTGGACTTTTAGGTAAAAGTTAGCTTTTCAAGGGGGTTTGAGGAATTTGCGGGAAAGACTGTCGTTGAGGAGGTTTACAGCTAACGTTGCCGAGTAATCTTATAAAAATGTGCACATACGTTTAGTCTTCGACATATAATCCCAAAATTTTATCGATAAAGACCAACTAATTTTAAATTACCAACTAATTAAAAAAAAATTTTTAATTACAATTTATTTGAGTTCAAAAAAAACATCAACGATTCTATTTAAAAAGTCGAGATTCACATACGATTTGCCGAGGTAAATGCGGTGGCTCATTCATTGGCAACGTTCCCGATATAATATTATTATAGATATCCACCGCGGCGCGGCGGCTACTTGGCTCATCTGTTCTCGCGCACTTTACTCTTTTCCAGGCAGTCGGCGGCGACGGCGGAAAAAGCATTGCTTCCCTTTGACCCGGTTTGTTTTGTACATATATATCGCGCGGCTATACGCGTCATCTGGTTGAGTGGGTGCGAAATTACACGGCCGCTTGCTGCTGCCGCTACGTTGCTATGCGCTGTATATAGTAATAGTATATGCTGCCTCGCGCGTGACAACTGCCACCGAAGTTGGAGAGGCGGTGGTGGCGGCACTGGTGTGGAGGTGGAGTGAGAGAGGAGGAGGTCCCAAAGTAATCAAGCGATTCCCTTCCACTTTCGTACATATACGTACATACACACATCCTTATGCCGCGCGCTCGACACTTTCCCACTCTCCATTTACTTACTTTCTTTTTTTTTTCGTTCTCTTTAGCTATGGCGTCCGAGTATGGAGCGATACGTGTACGTTAATGAGCACGATATGTCGACTCGGTCAAGAATTCAAGATTTCTGATTTTTAAACATTTGTAACGGACTATTCAAAAATTATTTTTACTCGTATAGTACTGTCCTTTTGAGTGCAACCTTTACCTTTGTACCGAAGATGTACCTTGGAAAGTAGCTTCGAAAAACATTTACTTCTCATATAGCCCATAGTAAAATAGATTTTTCTAGAAAAAAAAAAAATACACGAAGTTCTTAAATATATCAACGAGATTCAATTGGATTTATTTATTCGTATTACAGACGTTTTTAATTTTACAGAAGTACCATCTATCTCATCGTGTTAACCAGATTCTCTTACATTCCGGTGCTTCATGTGTGTGTATGTGTGTGTGCATGTGCCCGCGTGCGACAAGCTCGTGAAATATGCGCGTGTAGCCGCGTTGTTAATTCCTGTGTATTTACGGGCGTGCCTAGAGTATGCTATCCGGACAATATGCATGATTTTTTAAAAGGGGTAAAAGACTCCGAGCCACCTCGACTCGCGGGTGGGGTATACGCACTCGATGCTATATCGAACGTTACTTTGATGAATTTCAAGGGCTTAACTAATCGCCACACTCGAGGAAAGTCAAATATATTTGATACGACACGCGGTCGATGTGTTTTATATAAATATCGTTTGCCCAAGAGATGATCATGGGTATGCATAGAGAGACTATATACGGGTATCGCCTCCGCCCATTTATCTCGGCTATTGTCCGAAGTTTTAAGCAAATCTGGCAAGGGTTCGCGTAAGCTCGATATTAAACATTGCTGATGCCCGTTGATGCGTACATATACGTATGTGTGTGTGTGTGTGTCACACGAGGCAAGCATATAAGGATTGGATTATTGCGCGTACACACACACACGTGGGCTCGCACTCGTCGCGTATCCCGCCTCTCTCTCTCTCTCTCTCTCTCTCTCCATCCAATTTAGTTTGGAATTCCGCTTACCTACGTGTATACGACGACGCGGCGGTGGCGGCAGTGGCAGTGGCGCGAGCTTGTTATCACTCCGGGTGCTATATACGCGTCGAGAGCGAGCGAAATATATAATTGACAAGGCTCGGATCGCGCTTGTGGCTCTCTCTCGACGCGTATACCGCCTACACCTATATCTATCTACACGCGATTCGCGCCGAGTCTATTTCGCGCGCGTCAATAATATCCACGCGCGTATATGTATGATGCAGTGCGCGCAGCAATTGAGCCGCGGCCGAGTCGATCATGCACCTATATATATACACGCGGCGGTGACTCTCGTCGCCTCGTATACGCCCGCACACAGCCTTTTTTTCTCCGCTCAATTTTTTTGCAGCCAGAGGATATACGTGCGTATGTGCGCTGCGTGTTTTCATGTTCACGAGGCATGAAACAATCCTGCGCGTAGACCATGTGAATGTATGTACTATGTATATAACTCGACTCGAGCCCCGATGTGCAGTAATACTCGGCGCTGCGCTTCGAGGCGTACGTACACGCCTAGCTATAGCTAGCTAGCTAGCTGGCTCTGCACATTGCCTTTTTTTGTTCGTTATATACGCGCGCAGCCGATCGCAACGCCCGAACAACAGACGTTTAGCGTGTGGTTCACCTGAAAACTCGATCGTTCTCTTTTTTTCTCCCCCTTCCTCTCTCGCTCGCTCTCTGTACCGTTCGTGCTGTATTATGTACGTACGCGCGTGCGGGTGAAATTCAACTTTTTCAACTTTGTTGCCGCGCGCGTGGCAAATATATATATGCAGTGGTGCGTTCGCGCGACTGACTCTTTATTGATATACCGGACTGAAAGAACCTAAACGAAATTATATTACGTGTACATGCGACAAAGAGGAGAGAACTGAATATTGAGTGTTGTGCCTGCAGTGCAGGACATTATTATAATGTATATGAACACTGCAAAGTATTTTGTATTACTTTCGATAGTCATGTTTATTTCAAGGGCATAATATTGCGCAATAGAGGATTGGAGTAAATAATAAAGAGGAGCTCTGCTACAACTATCGTAAGAATATTAGGCACCGTTTTAATGACCTGATATGACCATTTGATTGTTTCAAAAACATTCAGTCAGTTATCAACCACCATGAGTACGATGATAACACTTTCAGTTTCAACCACTAGGTGGCGAGTAATGCTATCTGTAAAGCTGCAATCGATAAAATAAAAGTAATTACATAAATCGAAGCACGATTTAAAAATAATGTAGGATGTGGATGGTGAAAATAATTGTATAAATCAAAGAACATATTGATACGTGGGTTAAATGAAAGGTATATAAATAATATAAGATATAAATAATTTTTACCGCATATGTACAACGACATTACAGTACAACCATTAAATGTAGAAAAAAAAATGTTACACCTTCGGTCAGCGTAAGTCCAAGGAACTTTTTTCGTTGGGCAAAAACGTGACATCATATTCTCAGCTAATCCATCAGGTCGAGTAATTGATTTTATATATACTTAGAAATCATCGTAGCCAGTATATAAAATAGATGCAACATCCAGCAGTACCTATCTCCGAACGGCTTATAAAGCAAGTACACCCGCGCGTGCACACGCCCACGATTGAACTCGATCGCTGTAGCGCGTTTAGGTTTCATCTCCGCGCTGCAATGCCACACACACGCGCGCGTCCGAAACTGCTCCGAAAAAATATGCTCCTGCCGGTGCATGTGTGTACAGCAGTATTGCGCCGGGCTCGTCGCAAACAAGCAGCCGTTGATGAACGCGCACACACACACTGTAACCAAGCCTATTGAAATTAGTAGCGGAGTGAGAGCAATACCACGAGGTTATCGCAGAGTCTGGTCGTATACATGTGTGTGTGTGCGTGTGTTTGTGGATGTATAGGGAGAAATCGCGCGCCCTCGTCAGCAGCCGCCTCGTCGACGTTCGAATTCGCTCTCGTTCCTGTATATATATATGGCCAACGAGTGCGTGTATATACGTATGCGAATTAAGTCACGCACACGTACATGGCTCAGTGAACTCTTTGTGCGCGCCGACTTAACGGCGAGCCGTGATACGCGTCGTGTGTAGTCTCGTCGATACACACACACACACATATATACATTCGAGCCAAGTGGAAATTCGTGTTGCAAAGAGATTCGGCCTCTGCGCAAAGAGCTCCATGGCCACCACCGGCCGCAGTATTTTCCAATCCGTATCTCGCTGTGTAGTTTGCTTGTGCGCTAGATAATACTTATACGCACTACACCCTCCCGATGTATAAAGCCTCCGTTGCCCTGCCCTGCGGCATCGGCCAAGCCAATCATGAAATTCGACAAAACTTCTTCTATTATACATTCTCTACAAGTATCTCGAATCAAGATCAATCGAATCATTTCCTGCTTCTAGAAAGAGATTTGAATACGCTACACACACACACACACACAGATATATATATATAAGGTAACAGCGGGGGGTCGACGGTAATTATCGAAAAAATAAAACCAGAGGAGGTAATACAAACCGACGCGCGCTGCACTATTTGCATAAATCTCGTGACCCGAGAGTATAGATTGTGGGTGATTATTTCTGTGGTTTAATTATAATAATGCAGCAGCAAGACAATTCGAGGATGGACCGCGATTATACTTTGATTGCCTTACTCTGATTCGTATCTCGTCGTGTTCCGGGAAATGCGCTTTCTATGTATATATGGTTATACGTATATTGTACTCGATACAAAACTCGGGCGTGTGGCATACATCGCTACAGCATACTTATGTCTATGGCGCGATCGGGTATAATAGTTCACTTAAAAATTTCGAGCTTGGAAAATTGCATAGGTGCACGCTCTAAAAGTGCACTCGGGCAAGAGAGTCATAATACGTAAAATAGACGTCGATATAATGCGATCATCGAGCCTTACCCTTCTACGCATCGGCTTAATAAGGATTAGTTAAATTCGTTCGACAAAGAGCTCCAGTCAAAGTTCAAAAGGGCCATATACTAGTCCAAAAGGTATATAATTAATTACCAGTATTAGGAATGTATTCCATTGTTTTGCCTGTAATCAAGAGCTTTACAAAAGAAAGCCGCGCCGCATGCATGTATGCCATGCGTGCAATAGCAACCCAACACAACAGCAGCACCCGAAGTCGACAAGTATATAACGAAAGTTGAAAATGAAGCAAAAGCGCGGCGGACGAAGAAAGGAAAAAAAGCAGCAGCAGCGGCGGCGGCAATCGAATCCCTATATCACCCGGCAGAGTAACAGCAGTGGCAAGGCATATAATCCGCGCGCACACGCGCGCTAGCTGAATCGTCCGCGAGAACAATGGGCCATGCAGTGGCCCGCGCCAGAGCGCGCAAATCTCTGCAGCAGCACACACACAGACCCGTAGGATGTGTATATATCTATATCTATAGCCGGGGAGAGAGAGAGAGAGAGATCTGTCAACACAATATGTATAATACACAATCACACAGTAGCAGCAGCAGCAGCAGCGGCAACACGGGGGTGGTACCAGCTCGGCATGGTACAGAGAGAGAGAGAGTCTCTATTTCACGTCATCACCCCGAGCGCACTGTACTCGTTCTCTCTGTGTACATGTGTGTATGTGTGTGTGTACCTTACTATGTATACACCGGGCAAACTCCACATCTGCTACCTTTTGCCACCGTCGTCGTCGTTGTTGTTGTTGCGCGCCGTTACGTGTATAGCAGTAGCTGCATGTGCTGCGTATACCTAGTATAAGCGATCATGATATTCTGCGCCGAGCTCCGAAAAGCGTATTAGACGTGATTTGTCATCCTCTTCCTCGTCGCGTTCGTTTTTTT
>CACVKI010140894.1:0-14442 GCA_902732785.1 Trichogramma evanescens | reverse complement strand
GTCATAAAAAATCCTAAATTTTGGTAGTATCAAAAAATTTTCTTGATTTATTCTGTTCATTTGACACGGCCTCGAACATGAACTTTTCGAAATTTTTCAATGTTATCGTACTCTTAGGTCAAAAATAACGACGGGGATCGATTCTAAACAAAAAATTACGTAAGAAAACGTCTTGTTAATATTGATTTTACCCTCAGAACACAGTAGGCAATTTAAATCTTATTTAGCGATGCTGTCGAATTTTTGCACCACGTTTTTAAACTTCAAAAAGCTATTGACAGCTATTCAGGGCACCTAGCGACACCAGCTAGACGGCAAACTTCATGTTTTTAGTTTAACTAAAGGATTCTGCCGGTGCTCCCAAAATTAAAAGAAATTTTTCCAAAACGAACCGGTCTAATGTACGTGTATGTAGCATCGTATCGATATGAGCGCACTCGCACGTTATTATATACGAAGACGAAGCTGCACGTTTGAAATGGTAGTACGTGTGCAAAAGGATAGAACCTGTTTCTCGCGCGCGCGCTCGCTCATATAATGTTCATCATCGCAGCGAATAGTAAATTGACTCTCGAACGAGTTTGCGAGATTTAATTACTTTTTTTCGTCTACGAAGAGAGTAAGTATGGAATCGAACAAAGATACGCGTTCGAGCATCGCGCAGACGTCCAAAGATATTCTTTGAATTATTGATTTTCATCAATTTTATAATGTAATAAGTAGTAGTAATTTTCCGAAATTGTCTCGCTCACATGTCTCGGAAATTTTTACAACTGACTTTTTCGTGATATTTTTTCAAAATTTCATCAGACACATGCCTCGCAGCTAGTGTCTACGTACCGTTCGCGTAGCGACTCGATGATAAATTTAACAGGATCGAGCTAGGATAGCTGCACGCCGCGCACACTGGTACACATTATAATCCGATCCACGAAAATTATACTTTCCTGTTTGTTATAAATACGCTCTTAATCAAGCTAGCTGGCGCTAGGCTCTGGCGTGCAGCCACCCGGTGTGCGCGCAGTCGCTATATAATGACGCGAAATTATCCGCATAATGAGTCGTAATAATTGAATGTAAACTATTTTAATCTGTGTGCGACGAAGAGCGAAATGCGGCGCAGTTCAACTCGGGCGCGAATTGCATGGCTGCCTGCCGCTACTCCTCCTCTATTTTCTCTCTCTAAATTTAAATGTACTGCTGCGCGCGATTCGTGCAGTCATCTCTGCGCGCGCGAGAATCACATCAAGTACTCGAGATCACTTAGAGACGTAATTTTCCAACGTTTTCTCGTCCTTTTCTCTCTTCTCTCTTTGTCGAGCTTCTTTCTCGTAGTTCGATACAGCCGCAGCAGCAGCAGCAGCCTCATGAATATCATGCGCGCGGGCTTTGCACCCCGCTGTTTATGTCTGCGGTGTGTATCTCTCTTTCTCTCTCTTTTAGCCGGCCATTCGCGTATAAGACTATATTTACGCGGCTTGCATCGCCCTCGAGTCTCTTGTGTGAGCACATAATTTTTCGTCCTTGCTACGCGCGCGAAAGGCAAATTACAGCTGCGTGCGAATCTTCCTCTCCCGGCTTGGTTTTGCACTCACGTGCATGTAGTACCGGAATACTCGACGCGCGCGTTTTCCCTACATCTATGTAATTCGCCTGCCCGCTGGGGATGGAACTATACTACTACTCCCTGTGTCCCCCACTCCCAACCAAGAGAGCCAGCTTATATTATAGAAGCCTTACCGCTCCTTTTTCATTTGGTTTGAAAATTGTGCTTGCATGTAAACTGCTGATGCCGCGCGCGCGGTGCATCGCAGTTTCCCTCTTTCGACGGTGCGTGGAATATTCTCTGTATGAATATTGCCATGCGTGCTGTGCTGTTCATCGTGTTACACGAGCAAATAAAAGAACATTTTTTTTAATACATATACACAACACGAGTCAAACGCCAATTATGCAAGTATAATATCGAGTTTGAAAGACACGGCGTGAATATTACATGGCGAATAATCTGCTCTTGCTCTCTCCCTCTCTCTCAGCATTAAGCCGATATAAGATTACCGATTAAGTCGAGCGTCAGCTTTTGAACAGCCAACCAAATCCAATGATGTATATATTTGGTTAATTCAGCTATATTCGCGAATCTATCTTAGTATTAAAAGAGCATTTCAACCTAGATCTACGTTGTGTATAATTATTTCAAATGCCCCAATTGTTCGAACATTCTTGAATTACTTGGGGAATGGAGAAGGATACGAATTACCGAAAGCACCGAACGCCCCTGTGTACGCAAAATGAGTGAATAACGCAATTTTTGTGTACGTCTCACAATTACTTCTTTTACGCTTCATAAAACGTCATTCATACACTCATATTCTTTTGATATGATAGAGTCACTTTGCTTCGAGTTATTGCTACCTCCATCTTTCCGTATTTTCCGCGTGACGTACGTTATTTGTTTCGCTTCATACATACGCTATCTTATATAGTCCCGGCGACTTTGCGCAAGATTAGAGGTATCAAAGTTTTAATCCCGACGAATGACTGAGGTTCTTGGCGTCTTAATCCCCTCCCGTGTGGTGGCGGTGGTGCTGCTGCTGCTGCGCCCAAGAGCGATTGTTTTCTACCGTATATAGTCGCGGCGTTACGACCGTCATCGTATTATTTACAATCACCATACATTAGCCTCGAAGGATTTAAATTATTATTTTCGTCCGAGCTGTTTTGCGTATATATATAATTCGTAAGTATTATCGCGCCGTATTGTACACAATAAAAGTTGACTGCCACCGCGTCTCGATGCAATGGGGGGAGGGGGATATTTTGACCGCACGCCGGAATTATTATTACCGCCATAATCCCATTTTCTTATGCGAATGCGTGGCGTATACGACTCGAGGTGACAAGTGAGAGCGAGTGAGTGCCACTGCAGGCCAAAGGATAATTTCAAAACTGACTGCGCTGAATTTGTATTTCCACGATGAGGGGATCCTTTCCTCTTTTGCGGGATTTTTCGTATTTTCCTCGAGCGACAGATCGCTTGCCTGCTTATACCTACTATCTACACGTCTAATACAACATGATGAACATGCGCAGTGCACTCCACGAAATACGATTCGAGCAAAATAAAAAAAAAAGGAAAGCCCGCTAGGAATATATACGCGCATAATATAAAGACGACGAGATTTTCGCGAGAGAGTTCGAAGGTAAGCGAAATGATGAGGTGTCGCGCGCGGTCGTTTTGAATATATATGTAAACGCATGTCGTTTCATAAAAGCAAAAAAAAAGATGAAGAAAAATAGGAGTCGGGCCTGTGGATCTCTCTCTCTCTCTCACGCTCTCTTGAGCCCCAGTAGTACGCGGTAGCGGCAGCTTCTTTTATACATCTGGATTTGATCTGATTTTGTAATCTATTCCAGATACCGAGCTGCCTTCGTCGTCGTCGTCGTCGTCGTCGTCGTCGTCGCGACAGCAGCAACCTCTTTGCAGAAAATGTACAGAGAGAGAAAAAAAGATATAGAAGGTGGAGAGGAAGAGAGAGAGAGAGAGAAAAAGAGAATGATGCAGAACATCAGTCTTTTCGCGTTGCTCGCTGCTGCTGCCGCTGCTCTCTCTCTCTCTCTTCTCTTTCTGTCTTCTTTTCATTCGCGTGTCGATGCCAGGAATGCTCGGGCTCGATTTTACCTTTCCAATACAAATACTTCCCTTTTTTCGAGGCTATTTTTCCTGTGACTTTTAACTTGTTTTTTCTTCTTTTTTTGTTTGTTGACAGGCTTTTTTGTAACTCTAACTTCTTATCAGTGCGCAGAAACTACTAAACATATAGTAGTAGTATTTTGTTTTTCTAATGGCTACGTAACGCAATTGTACTGTATTTCTTTTTAACAGGTATTAAATAAATTCATATACCTAGTACATAAATATTGAACTATCCCTACAGAATTGGAAACTGCAACATTTTGTAACTGGAAATGACACTAGTAATTAAATACTATAACTTTATTTCAGTACCACTTTACAAGATAAAAATTAGACTATAACAACAACAACCACCAAATTTTCTCCTGAATAGACTCTTCGCAATAAAAATCAACATTACTAAGCAACTGGCTGCTATACAGGTAATATTCCTGGCAAAAGCCACACTAAAATTAAGTTACTAAACAACGTATGTTTGTAGAATGGAATCGAGACGTAGTATTAATGGATAAAATAATTAAAATAAAGTAATTTTTAGCTCAGTTTTTTTTTACCACGGATACTTTGAATATTTTTATTTATCATTTCCATAAAAAAATAAAAGCAACCGATAATACATGAAGAGCAAGATTTGCAAAAGAAGCAACTGCCTTTAATATTCACCACGGGTATAAACATTATACAAATAATATTATTTCATCCGGCTATATAATTACACAAAACCGTGCACTTATATGACGATGATTACATCTTGAACGCAACGTATTCTGCAGTCTTTATATAAACGCTTCCATACGCCACAAGTCCAGTGAACCCAGGCTAAGAAATGGTAAAGTAGATATTGTAGCTGACCTTGGTAAGAATGGTCTCTCGCTGGTGCTCGAGTGCGCGCGCGGCAAAAACAAGCGCGCAAGACAACCATAGACCTATGGAGTCCATAGTATATCCGCAGATTCCTTTTTATTCGCAGGTGATGTTCGCGCGAGTTGCCTGTATGTTTAGATTTTGATAATTATACGTATATTTTCTTCGATATTTTTATCATAATTTAAATAAAAAAAAAAAAAATTGAAAACAAATTGTGCTTGGTTGTTATTTTCAAAGATCTATAGTAATTTTTTTGAATATGTTAGATAAGGGTTGCTTCAATGTTATAAATTCTATGTCAAATATATTTTTAAAAGTTTTTTGGAAGAATATCATTTTTTGGAAAATTAATTTTTCTAAATCTCATGCTTATGATTAGATGTTATAGACTCCATACCGTTGATCATAAACTAATATTCGTGAGGGTTAAAATGAAAAATGTCGTGATAATTAATTTGATAAAATGATCATTTATTTGTCAAAACATTTTTTTCTCGTTTCTTAGTTTGAGTTATTGTTGAGTGTTGATAACAAACTCTCGATGAACATTGAAAAAATTTTTGTTTGGAAGTTACAATGCAGTGTTTTTATTTTTTTTGAAAGATTTCGTTGCTTTTTATCGTTTACTTTCTAAGCTTATCGAGCTAGTATGCAGTTTCTTAATAAGGATGGATGCTGCGATCGTAGAATCCGTAGGCGCCGTACGATGGATAGGCGGCGTACGCAGTTGGGTATCCGTAGCTCTGGTATCCGTAGGACAGAGCCGCGGGTGCGCTGTAGGTGGAGTAGTACGGAGCGGCTGCGAGCGGTGCCGCGGCCAGTGGTGCGGCTGCCAGGAGTCCCGGCTTGGCGGCTGCCGAGGCGAAGGCCAGCACGGCGCAGAAGAGGAACAACTTGAAGAACATGATGTGGTTTGTGGGGGTTTTGTGTTGTCGAGGCTTCAAAGAACGACTGATGCTAGGACAACGCCAGCCCGGCGCTTTTATATCGTTCCGCGCGAATCATTTGCGCCGAGCGCCGCGCGCGCAAATCGTATAATACGAGCGCCGCAGCAGCAGCTCGCGGTGCGCGCAACGAGTCGAGGTCACTTTGGCAATGATGCCGAGGCACAATAGGGAGGTTTGATGGAAAAAGAGTCCAATGAAAAAACAACGATCGAAAAAAAGTAACGCATTTACAAATAAAACAGCGTGATTGATCCCATATAAAGTCGAGCCCCAGGAGTGACGGTCTGCCGACAACTGGACGTACCAGGATGTGCTACTCGTGGCGCTTTTATTTCTCGGCGAGGAATGGTGTACGTAAGTGCGGTGCTGCCGTGTATACATATCAGCAGTTTTTCCCCTCGTTAATTCGTGTGCTGTGTAGCATAATACGTTCGAGCCAAGGATTGCTTATTATATTTTCGTGTCACTCAGATGCAAAATATATGACTAAATGATCGTAATTTCGTGCCACAATCCGATTTTAAATTTACTTCAATCGAATCACGGCTATTCAATTTTCAATAAATTTTCACTGCTGTTTCTAATGAAGCTGCAAATTTTATGAAACATTAAGTACTTGATCAATAGACAATGTTATGAGCTGAAAATAATTATTATATACAGATTAAATTGCTTGAAATGGAGAACTTGTTAAAATTTTGATAATAAAATGATGACTTGGACTTAAATGAAATATTCTCAAATAAAATATTAATCCGATAATTTTTGGTCTAACAGTATAAAAATCCAAGTTGAAGGGGTATTTATTCATTAATTATGTTCGATCGGTTACTTAGTTACCGTCGTTGTTTCGTTATTTTTGTTGTTGTTCCTTTGGCCTGCGCCAGACGATCACTTCGGTTAGAGCAGTTTAGAGCCACACATTAATAAAATTAAAAAAATACTTAAATATTTGTAAGTTTGAACTAATTTCAAAGCGAGAGACAGCTTGATGGCTCTCTTCTCGATTCGGGGCCCCAGCCAATTCCCGACTGAATTGTGCTTAATTTTCTTAATAAAACGAGTGAGTTTTTTCTAGCCTCCCGGCTCTTTCTCACTATAAAAAATTTTTTTGTTCGTTTATTTCTGTTTTAATTTATTAATAACTAAAAAATTTATACAAAAAATATACTGGACAACTTCCTGGAAGGAGAATCCTGAGACAAATTTTGTAATCATTAATATACCCTTTTCTTAAAAATAATGAGATAAAATTGCATTTTAAACTGAATTTTGATACATTGGAAGTCTTTTGAATCTAAAAACAAGACTTGCAGCCCGCGAATAAAAGCAAAAAGGTAATGTGCTGCTCAAATCTGAAAAATGATAAATCCTGCATAAAACATCTTCCTCTTGGATGACAGGAAACACAGTATTTACATCTTATTAGAACTCTAGTAATTCAACATTAACTCTGAGTAATTTTATATAAATTTCATCAAATTTGAATTTGATTAAAACTAAACTTTGAACAAAATTCAGGAAATATATCTATATTCGTTGATAGCTAAATTTTCTTTTTACCTCTTTAAATTATTTACGATGCGAAATAATCCTATCGTCTATTTCTTTGCAAAAAGAAAAAACGTGAAAATATTTTTAAAAATTTGCGGTACGATCATTTTCATCTGTGACCACACAAAAACCCTAATAGCGGAAGTGGACATGAAAAATTTTTTTTAAACTGATGAATTCATCTATCAATTTTATCGAATTTTAGTATACCAGATGGTTCACGAGTTTGTATATTATTTAAAAAGCTATCGAAAAGAAGAACATTTTTTCTAAAGTTGATCGTTTATAAGTAAAAAAGTACCAAAAATCCAAACAAATTTTAATACATTTTTGGAAAAGTGTATTTTTCGGTGTCCGCCATCTTGAATATTTAAATCTCACCTACGTTACTTTTAACTTTAGGATATTATTCCATAATTATGGGGTTACAGGCCACAGTTGAAGTCTCTTTTATACAAGAAATTTGAGTTTTCGGCCGTCTGGGCATTAACGGGTTAATTTAACCAAATTTTTATTTTATAAAATTTAATTACAATGCCAGCATTAAAGTTAACGCAAAACACTTGAAAAATTAAAAAATTCAATTCAATGTTGAGAAATAAGTGTATTAAAAATTCCACATATTTTAACTCTTTTATTCAGGAATATAGTAGTTCATAAGTTACCAACAAAAGGCGTGTGACCAAATCCTCGAAATCTAAAAGAGAAAAGCTTGCTCTGTTTGACTTATCACATTATCTTTATTATCTGGATATAATTAGTAGGAGTTTCACTTTTAATAACGGTCTTACATAGCTGCTTATTGATTTTAAAAATGAGTTTATTCTTAATAGAAATGTAAAGATTAATAACCTAAAATTCCTTTAGTATTTCAATAACATTTATCGTAATCGTAAGCCTCATATTGAATGAAGGTTTTTGATTCTACCAACATATAGAGTTTTATAAACTTGCAAGTTATAATCAAATTGTTATTGGATTTATAATAAATGATGAAATGATGAAATTTTATTTATTCTGTCTTTGAGGTCCTTAATATTTATTCTCGTTTTCAGTTAATTTTTCCAATCCCCTAAGATTCGATTTAGCGGGGCACCACTGAATTCCAAAATATTCAATTTACATTACATTGTGAGCTACAAAACTTACATAATTTTCTGAGCTATAATAAATATTTTCACCTTTATTTATAAATTTATTGAAATATTAGAATATTTAACAATCATATTGCCTGATATGATTGGAGAGTAATTGAATTATCATATTTATTTCTACCCTCTTTGAACAAAATGGCATGGTTGGAACTAAGAACCAATGTCAAATTCATCAATGTATCAAAATTTTAATTTTTCAATATTGGTAAACGAGAAATTGATTTGCTAAGATTTGATCGAGGTATTTCATCTTCAACCGTAATCTGAGCTCATGCATACAATTTTATCATCTACACACGAGTCATCGAATAAACCCTAATCTTTTAAAAAATGAATATAAATAATAAATATAGATATTTACGACTAATTGTCGTCGTAGTTGAGAGATCGTTTCAAAATTGATATTCTTAACTTTACGATCAGGTAAACAATACATAAAACAACCTAGGCAGGACACTATAAGGAGCTTACATGAACTTTTCATACGACGGTGGCGGCGGCGGCGACAGCTGCGCTCCGTGCAGCAAAGCAAGAAAATTTCAATCGAGAGAGAACCGGTCATGCGATCATTGATCTTGCAGCCTGTGCATCGAGTCTTTGAAGTGCTGCCAGTATGCGCGTATCTATCTATCCTATACATTATATATATATGACAAGAGTCCTTTATCCGCTTGCGAGCGCTACGCGCTTTTCAAAACAAAAAAAAGCAGCTGCAGCAGCAAGAGATAAGAAAAAAATCTCTACTAAACAAAAGGGATAAAGCAATCAGCGAAGTGCTGCTGCGAGCGAGCGAGCCCATCGGAAACGTGCGCTGTACGTTGCCGCGGAGAGCTGCCAACCGCACTTGGTTTATGCACTTATAGAGGCTCGTTTCTCTCTCTCTCTCTCTCTCGCGCACATACGCACGTACGTTCGTTCTCTCGCGGTAACCTTGAGACAGAGCAACTATCCCTCGGAGCGGTGGATGCGCGTTAAAAAACGCCACGGCGGCGGACGTCCTCGAGGTCACTATACTCGCTGTCTTTCTTTATTTCTCTCTCTTTCTCTCTCTCTCTCTCTCTCCCGACGCTTCTGCCTTTGCTTGTCTTTGCCTTAGTCGGTTGGGGCTGTCTTTTATTCGCCATATATCTATACACCATGCTCGCACACACACATACACACATATTCACGCGCGCATCCTTCCCCAATGGGCATTCCAGTGCATCATCGCGCGACTATAAAAGCCCGAGCCTCGGCAGCCAGCAGCATTAGTCGATCGCCACAGCAGCATCAACTAGTAACTCCCTTGCACCTCCAGCACAACAAACCAACCTCATCATCACCATGTTCTTCAAAGTATTCCTGTTCGCCGTGATTCTGGCCTTCGCCGCGGCCAGTCCAGCCCCTGCCCCGGTGCCAGCCCCGGCTCCTGCTCCAGCGCCCAAGCCCGGCCTCATCGCCGCGGCACCGATCGCCGCCGTAGCACCGACGTACTACGCCGCCGCCAGTCCTCTGACCTACACCTACAACGCGCCGTTGGCCTACAGCTACGGATACGCGGCCCGCGTGGCCGCCCCTTACTACTACCTGTAAGCGGCTATCGACTTTCTCCAAGCTTCTCGAGTCGAGTCACATCATCAACAACACACATCAACGTGAGAGCCCTAGGCCAGCAGTAACAACGACAGCGCAGCGGCCGCAGAGCTCGACGTCAACACGTTCAACGTCACCCTTCTCTCTTCGCACCCTCATCTCATAAACTCTCGCTCATCACACCACACCAACTTTTCGGCCCAGGCAATCATCGTCATCATCGAACGTCGCTGAGAGCTTGCAGCACTGCGAAATCTCCTCGGCTTCATGAAGAAATTCTCGATCAGTTGTGCATACTTTTGGCGTATGTTAAACTTTCAACGATCATTTCAAAGTCACAATAAACCGTCAATCATTATCAGATAACATTTATTACTTGTTTTTACTTGTGAATACCTTACCCTTCCAGTAGTTATTATTTCTTATCCTTCGTATACTCAAAAAGTGAAGTAATTATTTTTTCATGAAGCTAACTTGGATTCACGAAGTTACGGTTGGTATCACGATACTTAATAATTTTTGTTCATTCGAATTAACAATAACTGTAAATCGGCGGCTTAATTGTCGAACACGGCATAATAATTTGACGCTTTTTTGTGTAATTGAATCATGTATGTGGCGTTTTTCATGGTGCTCTTCGAGTAATGTTCGATATAAATTACGACACCCCCCTGTATCGCGGTGTTGAAATTATAATATCACAAGTGGAAAATTTTCGCTCGCCTAAGTATTCATAAAATACGATTTTAAGAAGGGCAGAAAGAGGGAGAGAGAGAACTGTTATCAGAAGTAATGTCTGACGTATCGCGCAATAAAGTGAGAGACTAAATACACGTAAGAATTGCGGAGAGAGATGTACTCCTCTACGCTACATATAGCAGAAAATAGATCCAGACGCAGCAGCAGCAGCAGAGAGCGAGAGAGCGAGTGAGAGATAAAACGGAAGATAGATAAAAGGCACTAAGTAAAAGAAAGTTAAGGCTTTCAGCTTTCATACGAATGGGCCAAGTTTCGCCCCAAGTTTTTTCAATTTAATATTCCAAGTGATTTAAATCACTCGCTCGCTCGGCGCTTTGTATATTCACAACGTTCAGCTACTACGCGCACGCGGCAGCTCTATTTTGGAAAGAAAGACGATCCTACGCACGCACGAGGATGACGACGACGACGACTACGACGAGTGCATACGAGGTGAATAAGAAGCAAGTCCCTCCGGGACCGTACCAGTGCCTCGCGCAGAAGCTTGCCGCCCGTTTGGCTCTCGCGAGATCGTTTCTCGCCGGTCGCTTCATACCTCGCACGGCTTCAACTTTCCTCCTTCTTGCGCAGAAAAATATCTAATGTGTCCGACGTATTATGCCGGTATATTATAGATCCACGCGCGGAAAATTTGTGCGCTTAGGCAGCGAGGCACCTACCTGGAGTCGAGTACGCGTACGAGCTCGCGCGCGTATAATATATAAAAGTGTATTTGTGCACTTACGGAAGCTATTTGGTGCAAAATTCCGCCGATAAATTTCAAGCGAGTCCTGGCTACTTTGCACTGCGTGCACACACACCCCCGCGCGCGCAGACACTTGCCTTTTTGCTTTGCGAAACTAGAGATGGTTTTGCCTTTCATTTATTGCGCCGGAAGAAAAAAGTCTCCGAGTCGCGCGTAAATCTCACACGATATCGTTGATTCCAAGATTTCGTGCGTCGGTATTGGAGATACGTTTTAAACAATGACTGCAGTTCACTCGAGCGAGAATATGTCCGATCTTTATGCGGTGTAACGACATTTGTTCATTCGATAAACAAACTTGACTTACTGAATTACTTTTTTCCGTTGAAAAAAGAGAAGTTGTAAACAGGACATTAATTTTACACGCAGATTTACCCACAACCTGCGAATATTTTTCGAACGAAGCAACAGCATCGTAACGATACTCACTCTCTCGCATATACAAATGAAATAAGGGAAAATAAAATCGAAAGCAAGAGAAAGAGAGAAAAAATGCACATTCTAGGACGTAGCATCGTACGTTCGTATACGTATGCGCTACGTACCTTTATCGAAAGGGGAAAAAAGTATAAATAAATAAAAAAGGCGCGTCATGTATTTCCACGTATAGATACATACGTACATTTAGCGCAAACCAGTTGTGTGGCTGTATACCATACACGTATGGTGTATACGCGCGGAGCGAGCGAGTGAGTTCGCGGCGCGCTAGTATGCAGTAAAATTGCGACTTTGACCTTGTGTGCACATAAACAGACGTCACAGTGTGGGTATATACTACATGTGCATATAAGCGCCTCGCATGCAGTACAGAGAGAGAGAGAGAGAGAGAGAGAGAGAGTATCGCATGGATAAATACGCGCGCGCGAGTCCAACGGCTATGCTATACCCTTACATAAATATAAAAACCTTTCCCTTTTCTCTGGTTAAGCCATTGAAATCTTTTTTGTAAGGATATTGATACGCGCGTACAGTCGTATAACGATTAAATGAGCGACTGAATTCACAGTCACCAAAATCGATGAATTATGAAGCTGTTAAATTAAATTTTAGTTAACTAAATTTATTATCAATAATAAAACTTTTCAAGACTTTTACAAAATGTAAAAGTCTGAATTTATAATTGTTTTTTATTTTTAATCTAGTAAATAAAGAACAAGAAAGATTTTAAACTATGAGCACAATTGAGAGTTACTTTTTCAAAAACAGAAAAATGTGTAAATTGTTAAATAATGAAGATAGACTTAAAACTCGAGTTTTATTTCGGTGTAATTTAATTTTTTTTAATTGATTATTTAATTAAGTAACAGACGAAGAACATCTAAAGTTAATTTTAATTATAAATTTGTTTTTTGTTACTTCTAAGATTTCTTGCAAATGTTTCTCTTATTCTTTTAGAATGAAACTTCTCTGTTTTGATTATTAAGTAAAAAATTCACACTATTATTTTTACAGTTGTTTTTTAAATTATAAATCGTTATGCTGTAAAAGTCGAATTATTTCAATTACCAAACGACGAAAGAAAAGAGTGTACGACATCAACTTGATTTCAGAATTAATAGTAAAAAGGCTCAGCATTTTTCACAAGCTTGAGAGAAGATAGAAAATCTCTCGTGCGCACACACCAAGCCCGAGGCCTGCTGCCAAGGTGCAAAAGAGACAAGTTGGCTAAAGCGCGCAGCTATCCCAATGCAGTACGGAGTCTCGGAGAACTATGTAGCTCACTGCACGCGAGATAAGAAGTGTACGAAGGAAAGCGAGAGGGAGAGGGACACACATCTGTAGTCGAGTCACGCCACGAGCTTTTTGTATAAACCAACGACGACGACGACGACGACTCGAAGGGTAGGTAGGATTATACGTACGAAATTCTACGCGCGCGGGGGCGGCCATGGCTATATAGCATTCGCTACATGCATAGCTCTCATAATGAAATTATCGCCTCGTTAATACTCCTTGACGCTGCCGGTTATAAAGCGACGACGAAAAGGGAGAGAGCGAGAAGGCGTTTAAGCACTGCACTCGCGAGAGCTCGTTGTTTTGCAAACTCACGATTTTATACGTGTATATATGTTCATCATATCGTGCGAGTGCGAGTTGCGCTGCTAATTTAATGATTTTTCGTTATTGCCCTGGCGCGCGGGTGGGCAGGCCATGCACGCGCCGTAAAGCTATCTTCACACATCTGTTGCCCGCGACCATCGATTTTAATACCGTATGCTACCGTGGTAGTAGTATCCCAAGCGCCGCGCACATTCTCTCGGAACTCCATCACGGTGGTGTTCCTATACCTTCGCCCACGCTGCACAAGCAGACACACACGTTCGCGCACCCTTTGCTGCTGCTGCTTTTTTCTATATCTGCACAGCCAGACAGAACTCGCCTTTCCTTTTTCTCGCGCGTTCTTTTATTTTTGCCAGCAATTTCATACTTTTCCTTTCTTTTTTTTTCTCTAAACTACGAAGAGAGCTGCAAATGTGCGTACGCGCTCGGCTTTCGACCGAGTTTACTCTGTTCCTTTGTTAATGGTTTTTTACGCCTCTTAACGCAAGAAAGTCTGTAACATCGCTTTGCAGCAGATTTATTACGAACCGATCAGTACGTAATATACGAACCAAGTTTCAGCAAAAATATTATTTGTTATTTCGTAACTGAGCGATGAAGTGATAGTAAAGACGCCAAGTATACACTGTAAAAATTATTCGTAAATTTCAAATAATTTTAATGGGCGTTCGTACCGGAATATTTAACAAGATATGCCTTGATGACCTTTTACATTATATTTACTTGAAACGTACAATTGTTAATTTTAAAAAGTAATCATTTTCATGTGAAAAAAAGGCCAATATAAGAATTATAGCAATGGTACTTACATCAAAATTAAAGTAAATATAATGCAGATTTATTCATCCAATATATGAATTTATCATCATAAGTAAAAACTTGATTAGTGCTGTTATTTGATGGTAACGAATTATGCTTGGTATATAAAAAACTTTTATAGCACTGTGTGGCATAAGTTCACATTTATGGCACGCTTTTCTGTGGCATAAGTCGCACATTCTGGCACCGCGGCGTTCGCATCACACTCGCATACGCTCGTGCGCTAGCCTCACTCCGCGGTACCAGAAGTGCGACTCATGGCTCGGA
>CACVKI010140893.1:116-21139 GCA_902732785.1 Trichogramma evanescens | reverse complement strand
GGGGCCATGTGGTTTGTATTCAATCTGACAGGCCCGAGATTCAAAATATTTCGTTTCCCGGCCAACTTTAGAAAAGATAGGGTTGCCTATTTTCTAGGGGTTCTTTGGTTTTTGATTTTGTAAAATATCGAATTTTTAGAGGCGATATCACAATATCAACTCTCACCTCATTGGAAGCTGCCAGAATAAAATAAGGCTCAAAAAAATGAAAACATTTATTCAGGTAGCTAAACGTCAATCATCATTTTATTTGACAATCCTGGCATTTTGATACGTTTTATGAGCTATTTTTTCAAGTTAGAAACATAAAAAAACCGAATTACTATAAAACCCACAAGAAAAATTCATTTTCAAAAGCAGAATTGCCGCGAAAGTGGACTTGGTCGCAAACCGTTTCCCGGACAAACCGACCAAGTCCACTTTTTTAACTCCGTACCCACACTATCAATTTGATAGATATATGGCTTAAAAGATACCTCATTGTATGTTAAAATATCATGTATACAGAGCTCTAGTCGGCCGCGTCTAGCTACGAACTAATACGCAACTTTAAACGCGTCTTTCTCGAAAACACGAAAAATGGAGTTGGTCGGTTCTCCCTTTCCACCACAGATTTATATTCATTTTTGAGTAATTACACAGGCACACAAAAAAATTAAAAAGTTCATTTCCAGAGACTGAAGTCATAAGACTTTATGTTTTTTAGTAGCTGAATCCGAATTCGATATAAGTTTTTTTAAGTTGGCTCATTTCCAAGGTCAATTGAAGGTTAGATTAAGATAAAGTAGTAAAAAAATCTAAAAAAACTAATACGTGAGTTTTTGAAGATATTTAATTCAAATCCGAGGTCAGATGACCCCTATGAACTTACCGTCAGGGTTATTTGAAGATCGAACTTAGAGAATCCATTACGAAAATACGAAAAAAATTGCATAATTGTTTCACCTTCAAATAGACCTTGAAAAATAATTAAAGGGTCATACAAACATTAAATTTTTCTCTCTTCAAAATTTGAATAAAAAAAATTGAATCCTTATTTAAAAATCGATTTTTATCTAAGACTACTTGCATAGCTTTTTTCGACAATTGCAGTTGTTAAATTCTCTGATTGTACAAATTTCAGTTGTAAGGGTTGTCGGGTGATATTGTAATAAATACTTATGGTTGCAAGGCCCAAATTTTTTCTGGTATACCAATTGATATTATACCATTGTGCCATAATGGGGAGTCAGTACTTAGAAAAAGGTTTCACTTATACTTGGAATGTTCAACATTAATACTTGAAGAATGAATTGGGTGAAACTGTGGCAAATTTGAGGAACCATTGGTAATCAGAGATTTCTAACGAATACTTGATAAGATTCTTTAACTATAGTTTGTTTCTTTAACTAAAATTATGGGTTCTGCCAGTTAAAGTTAATTTGTGCGAAATGTTCATGTTTTTCTGTAACTCCCAAAATACTCAGACTCTTTCAATGAAATCCTAAAAGTTTGGAAAATTTTCAGTAAAAAAACTTCAAAGTATTTTTTCCTCCATGTCGTTGTATGCTGAGCTATGAGTTATTTAAATATTAGAAATAATTAAAAAAAGAACCGACTTTGTACCTAGTGATGGATTTTGTTGTATACTCAAGAGTCTTTGATTCAATTTTTTTCAAAACAACCACTAAAAAAGAAAAAAAAATAGAAAAATGCGCCGTAGTTGTCATGTTGTTCAAAAATAAATCCGTGACAGTTATTTAAAGTGTAGAGCAATTTTAATAAAAGTAAATAAAATACGAAGTTTTAAAGTCACTAAAAACAATGTTTTGCTTGAAATTTCAACTTTTTAAAGATGAAAACATGTTCTTTTGGACATTTTTCATGATTTTACACGAGTAGAACAGTTTTTAAAGGAATTTAATAGCATTTACACAAAGGACATAAGATACTTTAAAAAAGAGTTGAATTTCTGAAAAATAGAAAAAATAGACTTGTATCGGCAGGTTACAGAAAAAATAATTGTTTTTTCAAGTCATGACTCTATTATTAACCAATTTAAAAAAAATCTATTTTTCACTCCACACTATTGTGCAATCAATGTAATCCTACCATAATATTTTTAAGTGGATTCGCAGTATCGTGAATTAAAATGACACAAAAGGTATTTGGATAACGTGAAAATTTTCTCTTCATCGGGTTTGACTTGAATGTACCTATCTTTTTCCTAATATTTATATATGTGTGATTGTACACATTGTTGCGAGAGGAACAGCTTGGAAAAAAACAACTAAATTTTTTCACGCCGTTTTGAGGTGGCTTGTTTGTCTGGACGTTCGTTCACAAACAACATACTCGAGTCAATTACGCAAATTGCCACGCTCGACGCATTTGTGACAAAAACGCTAACCAAAAATTCAGTGCACTCACATACATACACGACGCGCGTAAGGGTGGAAAAAACTACGAAGTGTTATATACGAGAGGGAGAATTGAAGCGAAGAGCCAGTCGAAAGTCTAGGCGTTTTCAAACGTTCTGGGGGGAGTGAAACGAGGTTTGTTCTGTTAATTGGGCCGCTAATGAATACGGTGACTACAGTGGTAGAGACTGTGACGACGATCTTTTATACCGACAGGTCGAACTATATATATTTATGCCTTTGCTCGAAGCCACACTTCACCACAGTACATACGTTAGCTTTTTACTCAATAGCTCTAGCTTGTTCTTTGCTTTACTCTTTCTTTTTTTTTCTCTCTCGCACTTTTCCTCTAAATTTTCGTTGATTATGTCATTTAGATGAGCATACAAGTATGAAAGTGCAGGCTTTTGTTACACCATTTTATTAATTTTAACGTTGTAAAAAATATTATTGTATGTAAATGCATAATTTCTATAAAATATTGACCAATTTAATATTCCTGACTAACACAATACGTGTTATCAAGGATTTTTTGCGGTGCACATAAATTAAAAGTTATTATTAACATTTGAATATATTTTAATTATTCATACTTAAAATAATACAAAAAAAATTATTTTAAATTTTAATAGATTAATTCGTAGAGCACTTATAACTTACTAAATGGATAAGTTAAAATTTCAATCGTTTTTGAAATGTTTATTGTCTACTTAAATAATACTGCAGAATAAAAAATCACACAATCTAGTGAATAATTTACTTTTTAATAATTTTCACAGTAAGAATAAAAAATGGGAGTTTTATTTTAAAATTAAATTTTGAGTAAAACATTCATGAAAATTATACAAAATTGGTAATTTCATATTTTCAATAAAAATTTCTTGAAAATACGTACACGCATAAAAATATCCCGTTGTAAGCTATAAAACTCATAGTTAGGTCCACAAAAACCCTTTTTTTTGTGAAAAACTTAATAGCCTCAGAGCACGTTTGATTTATTAGCCGTGACAAAGCCGAGAACGCTGAAACGACGATGAAGGTTACTGTAATGAATTTTAACTATTTTCGGGGTTTCTTTTTCCCTTTCCTATTCCCATTTTAGGTGCCAACCGCGACCATTATTAGCTTTGTTAGAGACCCAAAACTGCGCATTTCTGCTACGTTGATGTTTTGGAAATTTCCTATATTTTCCGTCCACTATATACACACGGTATTTAGGGGTTCAGGAACTCGTGTCTTTTGAAATGCTAACTTGATACTACAGCGATAGTACAATTTATAGTGAGGTATTCCCCACTCGCTTCGCAGCGCGATTTTGTAAGTATGATGTTCGCTTCCGAAGTCTTGTTGTGAGTGTGAATCTCACTAACCGGTACCAAATAAATTATCAAAACTAAATTAACATTATTGTGGCATTATTGAAGATTTTCCTAGGAAAATGAATCGCCGTTTAAAAAAATATTATTGTCTTGAAATTTTTGAAAACCCTTCCATTGCCACGTTTTTTCGAACTCACAGGTGAAATTGTAAGTTACAGAAAAATCTCACATTTTGTGCTATTCATATAAGTCGAAATTATTCCCGCGAGTCGAGTATGCTCGGTCGACCTCGTCGAGTAAAGTCCTTATCCCTCGGGAAACGCGTCGTATACTTGATGTGCACACTTGGTGTAAAACTCCGGAAATATAAAGGAGAAAAGGGGGAGTAAGAAAGTACTGTTATTACATAAATAGTCTGGTGGCAAGGGTAGTAAAGTACCGCATGGTGCGCAGACTATTTCTTTTAGTTAAGGACATGTTGGAAAATTGCACGTGTACTATACAACTTATTGCAATTTTTCTTATAATATTTCATTTGAAAATATTTATTCGTTTAAAAAAAAATTTCTTTAAAGGTAAATTAAGTTGTTAGAGTTAAAAAAATACTTATACAATTCGTTAAGAAAATCGAAACGTCTTTGCAAATACGACTCGTAAACGGTCAGCTATTCACAAAGACAAGAAAGAATCGGTTGTTCAAATATTAGACTATTCCACTAAAGTGATAGCTGAATAAGTTTGCAATTGTACCTATTATTGCAAGTCGGCTGAAAATCGTGCAACGATTGATTTAATTAGGAAGATCGAAGTAACTTTTTATGCTACTGTTTCGCTAGTATGAAATTATTCTATACCGAAATATTTACTGGACGAATGTGCCTAAATTATTATTTACATAATGAAACATTGAGTTAAGAAAACAACGTTACTATTGTCAATTTGAAAATAAGCAAAATTTAAAAATTTGATAAAAATCGATTTCTAAAAAAACGCATTGAATATACTACATAAATTATTTTTCAATCGATGGTTGTCAAAAAACTTTAATCAGGCCTTCTAATCAAATTTGATCGAGACATGTTAGCAATTTTAAAATCTGCATTAATAATAAGATCAAAAATTAAAGTGCCAATGCACCTGGGTTGAATATAATGAAGATTCCAAAAAGTCACCAAAATGTACACGCATGCTTTAATTAACGCCACACCGCACGTAGTACAGCGGCGATGAAGAATGTCTCCCACGGGCAAAAAAAAATTTTAAAATTCATCGCGCGATCTTCTCTGCTTCCACTGCGCAGCCTCGATAATTGCAAATTGCTATACGCTTCAGCAAGAGGAGGACCGGATTGGTCTATATAAAAATTAAGGCTACGCAACGGCGCGGAATATACAAACCTGTAATACAGCTACTGCGTCTCTGCTGACGCGTATAACATAGTAGCGGGAGGCCAAAGATGTAAACGCGACGAGTTACAACTGCATGGCAGCCAGAGTCAATAGTAAAATTTTTCTTTTTGTCACGTAATTTTATCGTTACGTCGAGACGAAACTCTTCGTTGAGATTGGAGTCTATGAAGTAGGTGTCAATAGTTACTATGAAACGAAAAATTTAATTATTGTACGCAAGAAAACTCTAGAGGTACAATAAAAATGTTCATCGTGAGGTACCTATGCAACGATAATGTTTGATTAGAAATTGGTAAAATTGTAGAATGTTTGTATGCTCCTCTTATTCGCGTATATTATAATTAAATTCAAATGTAATAGTTAATTGTTGATTTGTTGGTACTATGTAAATAAGAAATTGAGAGGATGTTTTTGTATGATATACATCGCAAAATCCAATGTGCGAATTCGACATAAAGAATAGTTAAATTTCAAATTAAGATTTTAGCGTTGAAACTAATTGTATTTATTAATGTGAAAAATCATGAAATCATTTCTTTTCCGCGCATCTTTAGCCATGAATTGGGATTATTGTTTGGAAATTATTAAATACTCTGTAAACCTTATTCTTTTTATTCTAGAAAAAATGAGCTACAATTGACAATTTTGTAAGGCCTGCACTAAAATTCAAGGATCGTCTTACTTATTACCTTTTTACTAAGATGGTGCAGTGCATCTTAATTCCTCGAAATCATTGAATATTAAATATAAATGTTCTGCATGTTGCTCTTTGCGCATTTTTTGAGGAAATCATTATCAATTCTCTTCGCTAAATACATTTATATATACGCACAAAATGAGCTCTCTTGTTCGACGTCAGCAAAAGCTCTATTATTATAAAAGCCTCTTACATGCAAATTGCAACGAAAACGTTTACTTGTATGCTCACGCGTTGCATTATACACCGCTAATTTTCTCGACAGCACGCTTTATAGGCTATAAATCAATAAAATTGAGAGTTTGTATGTAAGCATAGCATGCTTAACGTACAAAGTCAAGATCGAAAAAGAAACAAGTCCTCTATATACAACTAAAATGCTCGTACGTAAAAAATTATATAATAAAGAAAAAGTAAAGAATACATATTATAAAGGGAAAGAAAGAGACACAAAGAAGAAGAGAAAGATAAAGGTCAGCGACATAAGCGGTACTGCGACCCGGTGTGTGCGCATCTTCCTCGATCCTACGAGACATGGGTCTTCGTCGGCATCGCCGTAGTCTATGTATTAAAGCCTATCCGCTGTCTGCGATAAATGTCTCTGATAGTCTTTTCTCCTAGCTTCGCTTGAATTTGCTTATGTATGTGCAGATATCCATACTAGCACATGCTAAGACATTACTTTATACCGTGCCTTTTTTATCCAACTTTTTCGGACTACTGTATGGTATAACGGTTCTACTATAGGACAATGTTTTACTATGCTTATCTTAGTTTATAAATAATCGAATCAAATTTCCTATTTTTATGTACTATCTGTAATGTGGCAAATACAAAAAATTTATTGCTACTATTCAACATTAGCGAACCTTTTTTAATTATTTGTTTTTTGCAATCAAATATGAAAAAAAATTGTTTATTATTTATACATATGGCCGATTCTCTGTGAAGTCGAATGGCCAAGGTCAAAAATAGGCCCAAAATGCCTAAAATCACCAAAAACAGACATTTTCAGACCTTTTTTGCACGGTTTTCGACACATATTATTGTCTACATTGCGTTAAACTTTAAGACCCATTACAAAACTTTATCAGGCAGTAGTTGACATCTTTAGGAAGCTTTTTACATAGTTTTGGAAATGAAAGTCCGGTTCGAACTCGATTAGATTTCTTGTTTTTTTCAAGTCTTTTCCACTCTATACGTTTTTAGGTAGCTCCAATCACTTTGGAATGATTTTTTTCTGAAAATTTGGACAATTTACAACAAAAAAGCTTCTGGGCAATTTTACTTTTAAATCATTCTAATTTAATCTAGGAATTATTTGAATATTTGTGATTATTCATGAATTTTGAAAAAACGCTAAAATGGCCAACTTTGGGCCTCTGAAAAAGTGTCCTAGAAGGCCCCAATTTTTCTAAAATTTTTTTGGGACACGTCTGACATCAAATACAAGTTTTTCATATTTGCAGAAAAAACATTTTTTTGGCCATTCGACTTCACAGAGAATTAGCCATATTCATATAGATATTATTCTATAATTGAGAACATGTTTACAATGCATGAATTACTTTTTATTATTTTTGGTACTAGTTGGATATTTTCAGACAGTAAATTCATTAGATACTTGTAACTGTTTTCGAAATTTAATTTTTTTTCGAGGTAATTTGCAAATAAATTAAAAAATTGTTCAAGGTTTGTAATATTAAATGATGTCTAACCACATAAGACAAGTTGCATGATACTCATTCTTAAAAAACATTTTCAAACCCAAACCAATTAAAACTTTTTTGAATAAAAACCAGGAAATGATCGTGAAATTTATCTCTTTTGTTTTAAGCAACAGTTTTAACCGAAGAATGAATCATTGATTCACAAATTTATCTGATAAGAGTCTGGAAATACACACAGTCTCAGCTGTAAATGTATTACATATGATTACGCTAAATGGACTAAGTTCAAGATAGCATAGTTGGCTTTGTATCGTTGACAGAACGCTACCACAAGTGCTGCGTTTTTAAAATCGTTCAGTTAATAAATACGTTTTTTTTAAACAAGAGTTAATTCATCTGTGAGTATTTAGTGTCAAAAATTGTAACGATGTTATTTATAATGCCGAAATTCGTTGCAAAAATGTAGGATTTTCTAGAAGTTATTTGATAAAATACTATAGTTTTGATGTATTTATTTAAAAAAGTAAATTACATCGTGAAGAATGAAAAATATTGAGCATATGTCTTCATGATTTAAAATGTTTTCAGAGGCAACATGAAATGTGTCGTGCTATTTGCATTTTTAGTTCTAGGTAAATACTGAATTTCAAATCTTGCTTTTGTCATTTTTACGTTCCTAGTTTTTGTTAAATAAACAAACAATTTTTTGTAGGTTGCAGTGCTTACTCGCCTTATGATTATAGATATTATAGACGACAACCTGTTTTGAACTCTAGAGCTTACAATTCATCGGTTGCTCTTTATCCACACACATCTATACATCCTGTAGTTTCGCGTCCACACTCAGTGTTACATTCTGGGTTTTCACGTCCACACCTTATTAGCCAAATTCAACCAAGTCATATTACTCCAATATATGGATCTTCTCATAGAGGTAGCTCTTTAGTTCATCGAGGTAGTTCAGTACGGGGCAGCCGAGTTGTAGGATCTAGAGCTCACTATAGCTTGCGAGGAAAACGTGAAGTTGATACGGGTATGCCTTTTTTTATTAAAAAGTTTTTTTTGATAATTAATAGATCTTTACTGAACATTTTCTATATTATTTTACAGAAGAATATTATCAACCAACCAATTCTGTGATTAATGTTGCCCCTGGATCTGTTGCTAATGAATCATTGGATATTCAACCTGCAAAGACTCAGAAAAATTAAAAAAAGTGTTGTTTTACGATCAGATGATTGATTTGTATAAACTGTCTAAATCTTTAATCTCAGCTGTACATTCAATACATTATATAAAACAATGAGCATTGATTAAACAACCCATCGAATAAGATTTGAAAATAAGTTCGAATTTTTTGAAATCTTTCCGAATTTTTTCATTTTAAACGTGTTAAATGAAGATAAGTGACGTAATGATGACTCAAACAATCATAAAAAGGAAATTTTTCAATAACGTTATTGTACTAACTGCACATGAACTAACAAATTGAAATCAATGATTGTTACGACGTTGTGATAATGTCAGATAATTTTGACAAAATTTAAAATACATTGGCATTTAAATGGATCGTTTGAATTTAATAATGTTTATGGATTTATAATGAAAAATAAACGTATTGAAGCAGATATGTTCATATCTTAGCTGGCTCCGACCTAAATCCACCCAAACTTATCGTAATCTCCCTTCTTTGGCCAAAGGTGCAAATCAACATCAACGCCAATTATTCAAAAGAAGCTCAGTCACAGTCGCCATCATCGTGTGCTTTGTCGATTTCTCTCCCAGAACTATTCTCGCCTGGTATATGAACGCCAAGTCTCGTCGTTGCTATTCAAACAAGCTTGTGTGCTTTGGATACTGACGTACAGATACTATATATACAAGCGTATTTCGCACTGCGAATACCGTCTAAAGGCGACAATGTCATTTTCGTTGCATCGTCCAGTATATGCACCTTTGCTACGTCTACATCAAGCTTTCCATACGATCTTATAAAGCGCCAAAATGTACCGTGTTTTGTATGTTCTATAATTTATGAAATTTGGTAACAAGTACACATTCAATGAAAAGTGCTATATTATCTACAGTAAGACAAATGTATTTATCGTATTGTATCGTAATAAAGGAAATGCCAAAGCTAATGTAAAATAAAAATTTTTTTTAAATTTATAAGATTCTCTTTGAATATTTTTTATCTACTTTCTACAAAAATTTTTATTTGCACCCTGGCTTTAGCATCGCCTCAAATATCAAAATCCGTGTTAAGGACATGCAATTCGCAATTCTTATGAAAAAATCTATTAGGTCCGCAAGGTAGAATTCTGAAAATTATTGGACACGTATTTTTTCGTTTTTCAATTAATCAATTATTAACGGAGATATAGCATTTGAAACATCAAGCGTGACGTCACAATCGTAGAAAATATAACGGGAGGAGTACTATGATTGTGACGTCACGCTCATTTTTTACTGATCATACCTCCGTTAATAATTGATTAATTGAAAAACAAAAAAATACGTGTCCAATGATTTTCAGAAATCTACATTGCGGACCTAATAGATTTTTTCATAAGAAATGCGAATTTAGAAGGTGGGGCTAATTTTGTGCCAAAACGTATATATATTCAGATCGATTAAAAGAATATGCGTGTGAGTGTTCATATAGAGTAAGGTCGACTTTATGCATTCATCGGCTTATTATAAATACAGTACACGATCATGTACATATATGATCAGTAGTGACATCTTTGATCCAATAATTTTTATAGACATTATATGTCGAAAGATTGACGCAATTATTCATTTCCGCGAGGCATGTGCAAGCTTCTATTAGCCTATTGGAAATGCGCACCCGAACGATAGCTCGACGGGCGATCTGCAAATCCGTGCATTTCCTTCGACTGATTTGATATCCGTTAGGCAAGTACTATGTAACTCGATGAGCGCGAGAGTATATATATGCATATTATTAGTAAACTTTATGATACAGTACAGGCGGTCGTCCGTTAACGCTCGGCAGGATATGTGCTGTGCCCGTCGTCATATAGTTACAGGCTGCAACTATTTTATTCGGTCTCTGAGCGGCGCTGATTTTCGATCCTCATTATCGACGCAACTGGTCACGTTGCGATGATAATAACGATTGATGTTTTGACAGACTTTTCTTTTGTTATTTTATTATCATATCTGCAGCATCGAAAGTTAATTATGGCTCTATCATCTAGATAATGTGCGGTTTGTTTGTTTATTTTACCAAATCTGCTGCACGGTAGTATACAGATAAGCACAGCTGCCAAATCTCGTTAAATTTAATCGTTATGCAACATTCATTTGTATTCATGACAAAAGAAATGAAATTTTATCTAAACATTTATGTTTATTTTAAAAATGCTCATGGTCTTCACTATTTTAAATCAAATATGAACGTATTATCGGTGACCAGTGTCACTGACCACTGACATTAATTAAAGTTATATGTCTCTCGTTTTCAGGAAGTCAGATAATATTAGTAATAATTATTGTGAGATCAGGAATTTCTATAATTGTATTTTTAACTTTCGGTATGATAAAATTCAAAGTACAATATGCTTTTGTGAAAAAAATCTCACCCGTCGTCCGGAAATATTAAAAATGATATAAATTATTTGATCGAGATTTTATTTGTTACAATATGGCACTCACGCATCTTTGCACTCACAAACTCATACACGTGTGTCTGTATGCATACGTCGATTTCACGTCTATATATTATTATAAGTGTAATAATTCATGGTTTCAAGAACTTGTAATCGAAAGCGCACTCATTAAAAAAAGTTGTAAGCATACAGGGAGACGAGTACTGTACGTATGGTCCAGTAAATTACTGATACATAACTAATATTATAACTCACATGCATTGAAATTGAGCATGCACGAAATGAAGTCAAGCATGATTAGTGAAATATTCACGCTCGATAAATATAGAAAAAAGCATCTGATCCTCCAGGCTATGAACTCTTATTTATTATCATGGCTAGCTTACTCACAATGTAGTGCTCGTACGCACTTGTGAGAGTACTGCTACCTGATCATTGAACACAGTAAATCCTAATTAGATATCTGATTGGCTATTGATATTTTTCAACGATAAAGAAAAAGACAGTATTGAACTTTTGTCTTACAAACTTTGCAGTTAATTCATTTCAAGTTAATAAAATGTTGTTATAAAATTTACTATAAGCTGTAGCTATTTGTAATCTTTATAACGATAAACAGCTTTGAATTGATCATACACCAATAACTTTGTTGCCGCATCTTCTTCAAAAACATTTACATCTTGATGATAAAATTAATTAGAAACAGCGACACTTTTCTCGCAAAATGAAATCACTTCGTGAATAAAAAAATGCTCATACGAATTCCTTGCACGCCCATAAAGATGGGTAATCTTACTCGGCGATAGTATTATGCCGTACCACCCGCCGCACTCACATTCATTTTGGCATCTAGGTAGAAGAAAACGTTAGGAACCAAGATATCCTTGCTAATTAATGGCCACATCAATTTGAACACCATTTTAGAGATGGTGGATTATATACAAACACCAGCTTCTGATATATATATGTAAGCCCACTCAGGTTTCTTGCACCTGCGGGGTTTATAATACGATTCGTTCCAACGTTCGCTCGTATGTGTATCTGTTAAAATATACTTGCACGTATTGGAAAGGCTGCTATAACTGAGGTGAATCAGTAAACATATTCTAATTTATCTTTTGTCATTTTTGCTAAAAATTTCCACGCGCTTCCATGAAATTCATAAGAAAATATCTCTCATAGGAGAAAAAATATGGCCTATTAAAAGATATTTTTTTTACTTAATGCAGTTTTATTTTATTGATATTATATTGTCTTAGATAACAATTAAAGAAACCATGGTAAACGAATAATATATTAATTTTAAAATCCAGTAAACAGTTGTTAACAAGCATGAAAACTTAAAATAATAAAAAAAAGAGTATAGTTAAAGTGAGTAAAACGGAAAAAAGTTGTCGATTCTTTTGCAGCAGTAGTGATAGGAGCCACGGCAGCCGTTGCCGCTACTTTACTTCATTATTTTGGGCTGAAGCTTGCACTGAACTTGTACATTCTTGAAAGCTTGAACCGTGCGCTTCTCTCTTCTGTTTCCTTCTCCCTCGTTATAGCGCGGACGAGTAATAGCGAAGTCTTTCGAGTTTATATTAGCTTAATTGGTTTTAAGGACGTAACTTTCAACAACTAAACTTTCCCCTCGCCATATCCCCATATATATTAGATCAAGTTCAACTTTGCTTCTCCTTTTTTCGCATATACGCGCGTTCAATGCTCTCGCGAAAAAGGTCTGAGCAACTTTTAACGTCTGCACTGCTTTTAAACCTTAGACACGAATTTTCGACGACGGAGAGGAAAAGCAGGAAACAATGAGGAAGGGATGGACTTAATCGTTTTGGGTAATGATGTTTTGCAGACCGAGCTGGCTATTGAAAAATAACGAGCTGAGTTTGCGGTGCAGTACGCTGTGCTCTTGCCAGAGCTTAAAAGAATTGCAGGGTTGTTAATGCGTTTTTGCTAGCAAACAGAAGCACATCTAATGAAATTTGTTGGGGGCTGTTGAACAGACGCAAGAGATAAGTAATTGTGAGTATTGTACTAACACTGCGTGCGTAAGATAAGTTTTCTTACAGTTGCTCGCTACTCGCCATTTACTTTATAATTGGCACGCTACGAGAAAAAGTTGTAACCCTGTAGGGCACGGCAGAAAAGCAATGAAAGAAATGGTTTTAATTCGAACTGTAGTTAAAAATATAATTCAAGACAACCTGACAGATAGACAATGTGAGGAAGGTTTGTTAGTGCGAACGCACATATGATGATAAAAATCGTTATCGGTGGAACTATGTGATATTTGAGTCAAGATAAAACAAACTTTGTACGATTGTAGCTGGTAGATTTGTAGCTAAACTAGATTTGTAACTATTAGCTGATTACCTTTATTAGACTTATTTATCACATTTGCTGCCATTTTATGACTTATTCGAGTATTTTCTATACTTGGACACTTATGTAGGATAAAAAACTAAACTGACTTTACGGACGATGTTGACGATGATGAAGACGGGGATAATGATGTCGATGGTGCTAATGATGATGATGAAAATACGTTATTTTACGAGTTATCGTGTGAAAGTGAATCTTTTCAATTTCTTTCGTGATACTTCACTATACTTACTTGAAGTACATACTTTTATTTATAGTAAGGTGTTGACACCAGGGGCCTCAACGACTCTTTTTTTTGCATTCGTGACGTGCTCTATTATCAACACGCAGGTTCGCGATCGACGCGCGGCAGTACGTTGTCGGCGAACAACGAGGGCGCACAGCGCCACATAACCATAAACCAAAATTTAAAAGTTGAGTGTGGATTTAAGTTCAATAAAGTTAATTTTCGTTGTTAATCATAATTCGTCATCGTTGACTTTATTGCACTTCTTGCCCCACCATAGACCAGTGAAAACACAAACATCAAATACAGCAGCAGTAGTAACTCCTGAAATACTCAAATCATGAGACAGGCCCCTACACTCGTAATCAGTAACAACCAAATGAAATATTTTAAAATAGTTATATCCTTTCAACACAGTTCTAAATGAAAAGAATATATAACATTTTTAGTTCCGTTATGATTAAGAAATCTACGAATCAAACTTCTGTAATAAAATTCACCGCAAAATTAATGTTTCAAAAAGTAAAAGTTGTACGCATTATGTGGTTGTTGAGCTTAAAAAACTCAAATTTTACAAAACTACTTCAGTGGTTGGTAAAAGGAGAAAGCCGAGGAAATAAAAGAAAATTTAATTTGTGAACTTGCAAAAGAAATGGCTTACATTATTTATCATGCGTAATTTGTACAGGTAGACTGTAGAAAAAGTAGCTGCCAAGCATACTCTATGGGCAAACGGCCCCTCCCCTATACGTGTATAGTGCAGCAAAAACCACCATAGTCAAGAGAAACTGGATCTAGCAGATTGGTTTCGATCGTGGCAAATTTAATCTCAAATTCAAATGAATCCAGCATGGCAAAAGTATACCAATCTAAGATGGGAACGTGCATCGCGAGTCAAGACGAAATTCAAATATTAGAGTGCGCTGAGCGTACGGCGAATTAGTAAGTGCATGGATGATGATTTTCACAGTTAACAGAAGCCACAAAAGTAGAAAATCTTAATTTTGTCGAGCCGAGGATATTGCACATGTATATATAGATAAAGCGTCTTCAGAAGACGTTGCCTTAGCTCCTTGACTCGTACTTTCCAACTTTTTGAATATTCATTAAGGTGCGAAAGAATATTCATGAAATTTTAGATAGTCTTTCGCTTATGCACATACAGTTGAGCGAGCACCACGGATATAAAGGCGATAAAGCGTGCTGCAGCCTCGTCGTCACCTTCTTACGTATATTAAGTATTTGATAAAAATGGTAGTAATCGAAGTGACATCGATACTTTCTTCATTAAAATATTCAGTTAATAGTCATCAAAAACTTTTTTTATAACTTTTAACATTTTTTAACGCCGAATTTTTTTAGACTAATAAGCTGACCCTGAATTGAACGAAAGTAATCAACCAACTTTTCCACCAAAAATGTCTCTCATTTTTTTAGTTTCACGAAGAAGATAAAAGCAAAAAGTTAACGCCGTCAAGATCGTTTTTCAATTTTCAGCTTAAATTTTTTTGAACGTATAAAGCAAACTGTCATTTAGTGAAAGTTTTCTCATTTTTCGTAAGAGCAACACATAAAAAAATTGTGGATTCACGTACTCACATTTCAAGAGTTTGAAAACAAACACTAGATAAATACATCTCAAAACAATTTTTTCTTCATAATAGCATAAATCAATCAGCTTGCAAAAGTCGACTGAAAATTCCCAAACAAAGCTCATAAAAAAGAGCTTTTATCAATGCCTGACAGTAACAAACGTAAAATACCATTAGCCTGTCTATTTCCAACCTATGTGTACGTACAGACATGCGAGAATAACACGTAAAGCTCAACTGATGCGTCTCACCTGTGCGTATATTTTTCTGTTATTTGTGTTTGTGCTGTGCAGCCGCGAGCTTTAACGACTGTTGGAACTAAGAGAAAGTTACAAGTACTACTGGCAGTAGAGTATACATGTTCTATATTTCTCTCGATGCCACGTGCTTGTACTGACAAATTATCTCTTAAGCGTTTACCTTGCACATACATATACCAACACACATTCGTGTACGCGTGCTCGCGTTCACTTCAGCTAGTAGAGTTCTCAGCTCGTAGGCGCGTTCTGCACTCTCGTAGTGCAGTCAAAAAACTTTAGCCACGTGTCGCAGTTTCCTTTTGCTCCGGATGGGCTCGTTTTTTGCAGACTGCATAGAGAGAAGTTGCGAAGGGGCGTAGTGGCACTAAATCATGCGCGTGATGAACGATGCGAGTTTTCGCAAGTATAAAAGCGTACAGTGTGCAGGTGGACTCGCGATACGGAGCGTCCTGGGGATTAAAAAGGAAACGATGAAGTGCAGCCGGATATGCGTGTTTGAACTCTAACTTGCAAGCTGAATTTTTCAGTCTTTTTTTCTCGTTCACCGAAAGAGAAAATTTCTTTGCGATTGACATTGATCGCTGCAACTGTCAATATAATATAAGTCACAGCTAAGGAATAAATATAAAAGTAGTTGTAAAATATTCAAAATATGAACTTTGAGTTCTTCCTGATAAAGTTAAAAACGCAGCGCAGAAAAAAAAACAGAAAGGATTATCACGAATGATATAATCATTCAGTGGAAACGAACTATTTTGCCAAATGGAAAACGACTCGGATGCACTGACGATTTTTTCGCACGCATACAATTTTTCTAGTTTTGTTCCATACACCGTACGTATTCAATACAAAATACTTTCTTGAAATACTACTATTAGGTGAGTTCCTTTATTTCTACTCTATATAGTAATAACAAAGCTCGCAAGCTTTAAAGATCTAGCGTGAATCTTGCGAGAAAGCACACGCACACTTTTACGTATATATTTTGTACTTGCAGCGAGAAAGAGTCGAGAACATTTCCCTTTCTCTTTCTCGCTCGCTACGTCTTTCTCTCTCATTTTCTACGCGAGAAAGCCCTCTTTCTTTAACAGCACACCGTTAGTATCTTCGTCTTTCCACACTGCTAAACTTACCCATTGAAATCTCCAGCCTTTTACTTCATGTATAAACGCGAGTATGTACATGTTTATGCATGTATGCATCTATGTATGTATATATATTTTTGTATACCAAGTACACTGCACGTGTACCGTGAGCATATAATACGTACAGCTCAGCGCACGACTACTCAAATTATCACTCATAATGGGTATAAGAGAAAAGAGAAGGACTTTTCCTCGCCGTTGGCTCTTTACGCTTCTCTAGCAATTATTACCACCAGTGGCTGGAGACAGTAAATTCCAGGGCAAGTCTTGCACGTGTTCCTGCTTACGTACCCCCAGTGCTCCTTGATTACACTGCATCGAAAGCATATAATGCACCTTCCGACGTTGCTTCCTACGCGACTCGTATCGAGCGGGGCGTTTTCACTTAACACTTCTCTTCAAACTGATTTTCCTATGTACGTGTAAAGTTGTAAAGCTTTCAGCCATAATTGCTCCTGTGCAGAATTCTTCAGAAATAATGATGGTTCCCAAAGGAGGATTAAGCCAAAAATTATAACTCGAAGATTCATGCTCTTAACCATGAGAGTTTTGAATTTACCTAATTTGTCACTCTGAAATTCACAGGAGGCATAATTAAATATTGAAGCTACAAAATCAATGGGTGATTTTTCAAAACGTAAATTTAGTAATTTTTTCATCATGCATTGATTACAAATATATGAAAATAATTTGAAGCAACAATGAAAAAATGGGTTACTGACATAATCTCCGCGTGACACAATCTCCGGAGACAAAATATCACAAACAACTCAAAATAACCCAAATTAACTCAAAATAAACCAGTAATGTGATGAAATAATACTTTATAGATACCTTAAAAACATTAAAAAATTTGAAAAAATGCGGCAGAGATTTTGTTGCAGAGATTTAGTCGCGCGGAGATTTTGTCCCGGAGATTTAGTCGCGGATATTTTGTCGGGATCCTGAAAAAATAGTCCAGCGTGGACTTAATACTGAATAAAGACAAATAAATTGTTTGCCTAAGTCAAAGTTATTAAACTAATTTAGTTACACAACAACCAATCTAGGTTAACAATATTGTATTATATTGTATAATAAATGTTCAAAAATTCATATCTCCGGTTGTAATTATTTTTTTCACTCGAGTGATAGCTTGTTTTCTTTAAAAATAGCTCAAGAATACACAGTTAAAATTTCATCAGAAAATTTCAAAACCCTACAAGATATAGCGAGCCTGCCTGCGCGTCATGAGAGGCCGCCCTCACCTTTCCTACAAGGCTACTACCTATGTCCTTACCAGTATACCATCGCTGGCTTTATTAGCAGACGAGTGAGGCCGACTGTACTAGCGCCGCTATGAGTACGCGAAAGCCGATAAACGCCCGGAGACGCTAAGGAGATGGCAGACCCAGTGGGATCGGTCGTCAAAAGTACGATGGACATACAAGCCGATCCTGAACATCAGGTTGTGGATCGAAAAGAGACACGGAGAAGTGGACTACCACTTAACACAGCTTCTGACAGGCCACAGCTTTTTCACCACAACACAACACCACAACCAACGCTACAACCATAACGCTAGCGCCAATTGCCCGGTCTGTCCCCACACAATTGAAAACGCGAAGCGTGTCTTCTTTCACTGTTCTCGATTCGAAGAGGAAAGATGGAAGCTCCATTGTCAGATCCAAGAAGTCATCAGACCTGAGAATATCGTCCAGCTCATGCTAGAGAACAAAAAAAAAACTAGCACGCGGTCGCCACCTTTGCCCACTAAGTCATAACTAGTCTGAGAGTCGAAGAGGTGGTCCACAAGGGTTAAACAGGGGCAGACGGAGAAGACGATGGGCCATAAAATAGCTTGAATAATTCCTTTTTCTCTCTTCTCTTTTTTCGCCACGTTGTACTCATCTCTGTTTTTCTTATTGCTCTGCCGTAAACATAATATATGTATTACTACGTCTCCAATTTCTAATGTACTAAAATACATTTCTAACCTCTATATCTATCCTCTTTAGACTTCAATGTGGTTTTTAACGTTGACTACATGCTACAGAGAGTCGGTGGCTTCAATTTTTTACTTAACTCTTTGAAGTAAACTATCAGATTTTTTTGTGCGATTTGGATAACAATTTTTCATAATTTACTAACCATATCTTGTAATTTTCTCTACTGATCTGCTGACTTTTTCTGTAAAGTATCTTTGGTAATTATCAAACTAGCCTCTTCATCAACATTTCTGATGATATCCTCTTCGTCTTCCAATTCTTCAGACGACGAGAAGTTGTTGAAATTCATCATGGATTTTTCACAATAAAATTAATATTCATCAACAAACAGCAATAACGAAAAAGTCAATTTCTGCTGGAGGATTCATGAAAACTGGTATACGCGCCTATGAAGCGAAAAAAGATAGCCTCAGAGCACGTGCAATTATCAGCCGAGGCTGATAATGTTGAGTAGGGCGATAAATAAGTAGCGTGGAACTACGATTAATATAAATTTATTAGGTAACAAAAAGAGATACAGTAAGCTCGCATCAGCGAGGGAAAATACAGTGTGCAGAAATGAGCAATGATATGGTAATGTAGATCAATAAGTAAAAACGCGACATCTATACTTTAATACAAAATAAGGATAATGCAGATTACGATGAATGATATAATCTAACACGCTCCCTTAATCGAAATTATTCTTGTTTTGAGAGTCCAAGTCCCTTGACACAAAAATCGACCTTAGGTTTAGGCAAAGCCTTAGTCAAAATGTCAGTAATCATTTCATCGGTGGGCATGTACTCTAACGAAGTGTGCCCTGATGTCGATGTATTTCGATCTGGCGTGAAAAACTGGATTAGTAGCGAGCTTCCCGGCAGATTGATTATCATTGTAGATGATTATCCTAGACAGGTCGGCAAAGCCAAGCTCTTTCAATAAGCTAGATAGATAGATGGCCTCTTTGGCCGCGTCGGACAGGCTCATGTATTCGGCCTCGGTAGAAGACAAAGCAAAGCTCGTGGCAATGTATTATATGAACGCCAATAAATTTACTTTCAATTCAAAGGTGTGCTTTGTGGAGGGAGCTGCTAGCATCATCCAATGTTTTGGTCGTTTGCGGAGGTGTGAACACGGCGAAACGCAGTAACGGTCTAAAATATTTAAAATAACTATAAAATAAAAGTGAGAGGAGTAATTTCCACCGTAGAAATATGTTTATAAGCTTGATACATTCAGTGTGGGTGAGATCACGAATCTCACGAAAAAATAATAGTGACTAACTGATAAAGCGAGATAAAGTGATAGAATTTTTTTTTAACCTCCAAACGTAAATATCCGCCTCATTAAGGCACTCTATACACAAAATGGCCGCGCGTAGCAGCGGTGACCACATGAGTGGTGATGACGTCGAAATGCCTGATATGGAAATAGAAACGCCAAGTGAGCCTGAAAAAGTAAAAGGTCAAAACAACAGTAAAAATGAAAATAAACGTGGAAAAAGAAAGAATGAAGATGACTTAAAAGATAAAAAGGTTAAAGTGAAAGCTGCCAAGAATGATTCCAACCCCACAAATGAAAATTATGAGAACATAGCACAATCTCAAAATATGAGCAGTGAATTATCTAATGAAAACAAAGTAATGCCGTTAGCCCAAACAGCCCAATACCGACCTGGTATTCCAGGGCCGTACAGTGTATGAATCAGAAGTAAGACAGCAAACAGAGAAATAAGCCAATTTAAAGTTGGCAGTCTCATCTTCAAAAAATACCCCAACATAATCGACATATGCAAGAGAAGTAGATCTAAGGTTGAAGTGGTACTGATGTCTAGAGCAGAGGCCAACAGCTTAGCTGTAGACGAAACACTTGGTCAGCACGGTATGGAAGCCTACATTCCAGGTTTCAGAAAAACACGTAAAGGAATAATCAGATGTATAGATATAGACTTCACCGAAGAGCAGCTTTTGGAAGGTACTATTGTACCTGGTCTTAACAAAATCAAGGTCATTGGTGTGAGAAGACTAAATAGAAAAAACAATCAGAATTCACAGTCAAAGTCATCAACACAACAAATTGAACAAGTTGACTTAGAAAAACATGACCAATCAACTGAATCTGAAAGAGAGAATTCAAATAGTAGCTCGACTTATAAGTGGATACCCACAATAGTAGTTTTCGATACAAGGGCCATAAGTAACACTTTTTGGCACGGCGTAGTTTAGGGCCCGAGCGCAGCGAGGGTCCTAATAGCTGGGCCGAAAAGTGTCCCCTATGGCCCGAGTATCGAACAATATTTTATAGTACTGTGCAAAGTTCACA
>CACVKI010140890.1:155-25845 GCA_902732785.1 Trichogramma evanescens | reverse complement strand
ATTTATAACCCTTATTAAAATTTTTCAGAAAAAGTTTCAATTTGTGGTACTCATTTATCTTAATACCATCTTTCAATTCTAATAAGGTTTTAAGCATTGACCACTTGCTCCATAGTGTGGTTGGTCGTAGTTTTTTTGACAATTCGTCGAAATATACTATCATCATATCTTCATTTATAACTCGGGCGTTATTATCCTCTTTCCATTTTAAAAAATTTGAATATGTTAGCTCATAGATTGAACGAGACTTTTTTGGCATTAAATTGTTATGAAGTAGCTTTGCTTCGGCTTCAAAATTTCTTAAAATTTCTTCTACTTTTTCCTCTTCATATTCTGAATCTTCGAGTGATGAATCGTCTGATGCCATTTTAAATAATCACGTTGAAAAATAAAGCGACAAATATGATGAAAAATTACAGCAACGAACAGTTTATTTGTACTTTTATATTTACGAGGTTAGCCTAAAATCGAGCTAATACACATTATCGAAAAAACAAAAGCTTTTCGAAATACGTATATATGTGCATTCCAATAGTAGCCAGCGTTTTCCATGTTCCAAACGCCAATCTAATGTCCCATTTTTTTTAATTTTATAAAAATCGATGGCGTACTTTAGGCCCGGTATGATAAAAAATTGTATACACTACTCGGGACAAAATCATGTGATTTGCTCCGGGTATAGCTCGCCCTCGGCTTCGCCCTCGGCTTCGCCTCGGACGAGCTATACATACCCGGGAGCAAATCACATGCTTTAGTCCCTCGTGGTGTAATGTACTATTTCTTATTAATTTTATTTATTTATAATAAGTCACGAAGGACGTGACACCCCAAGTGTGGAGGCCTTAAGGATCGCTGCTACTACTTAACCACTCTTAGTGACAAGTCAATTACGAGAATTTTTTTTTGGCATTTTTGCCACCCTAGCGGACAAAAAACAAATTTTCAACGGGCAGGTGCGTGCGAGATCGTGACTGCATAGGTTTCTGCACTCGTTTGTAACTAATATTAGTTTTTTTTTTAAATAAGCGATCCAATACCAATTCGAATTTTGATTTATGTTGAATGCAAGGTTGAATATATAGGTAGAAGGAATGATTATATTATATAGGTTAAAAGTTTTCTTATAGAATGTAGTATTTCCAAAAATACGTTACAATTGAATATAATTAATATAAATATAACTACTCAAGGTTTATAGATTGCTTTAACAAACAAGTTTACAGTAAAAATGAAAAACAATTTTTTTTAATCAGGAAAAGGAGAGTGAATTTTTCAGTAAATCAAGCTACGCTTCGCACAAAGATTCCTACGAACAAAATTATTTGGAATTCATCGTAATAGCACCTCCAAAGACAGTAGAAATTTCATTAAAAATTTACATCCTATTAGACGCGAGTGGGTACGTTTACGATGCAAAAAAATTTTAAATGCATACTAACAACAGGATTGCCCAATTGACAACGGAGTCATTGTACCTCAAAGATGAATAAAAATAACTGTAAATAAATTATGAAAGTAGTTCAAACGTTACAAGAATGTTTACAAACTCGTCAACGTCTAAAGGTCATCAGGATTTAAACGATGGCCGGAGCATAATATATAAAAGCTATATTTACGCAAGCGGTGCTTGAAAGGTAGCGACCTTTTTTTCTCACAAAGCACCAAATTTAAATAAATATATATCTTTAATCTATTTTTCAATAAAGCTCGTCAATAGTTTTCCTCTAATCTGAAAAACTTGTTTTGAATCTGTCGATTTTCTCAGCTCCATCTCTCTTGTACGTAGGACGCGATCAGATTTTTTTTCCAAACTGAAAATTCATGCAATGTTGAGTATGTGAACTGGCCGCTCTACTATCGGCACTTTGCATATTGGCATGTACAGGAAAAATAACGCGAGCAAGCGAGTGCCGGACGACGCCACCGCCAGTCCCATCCGAACGAAATTGAAATTTAAATGATCCAGCTGCACCGCCGCCTCATGCGGACGTTATTCAGCCCATATGTATACAGTCAGTGCCGTTCTGTCTTTCTCTGTCTCTCTCTCTCTCTCTCTCTCTCTCTCTGTACGCTATCGTTTTGATCTACGGCTTTTTAAATGCATGCGTTTTTTATATACCCACCTACACACGTGACAGGCCAATGATACTGCACACGACACTATTGGAAAAGCTCGCTCTTCCGACGATATTTGACTACTTTTGCCAGAAATGCAGATGCCGTGATTTACTTTCCTGTTGACGCGCCTCGCGATCGGTCAAATTATATCTCATTTAAAATATAATTTATTATTTCTTCTATATCTTAAACAATTCAAAATTTCAAAATCGTCAAAGCTAATTTTAATTTCTTAAATGGCAGGTCAGAGGTAATAAACTTTTTCCTTTGACTAGCCGTCAGGGGATAAAAATTAAAAATTTCGATAAAACTCGTTAACTGAACGAAAAACTAGTCTTCATTGAATATCAATCTGTTAAAAGCATTTATTGGTAAACATGTTCAAAAACTAAAATGACAGTTGCGTCAAAGGTGATATTTTCATATCTAAAAATGAAGATATTGAAATTCGGCAATATAGGAAGAGATAACGGAGCTTCAGGATTGCATAAGGACGTGAAAAATCAATACACAACTCATCGGCTTTTTTTTTAAATTTACTTCGCTAAAAGTTTATTTCGTCCCATGGACCTTATATATATTTTATGTATACGCATTCTTGATGATGTTTGTAAGAGAGTGAGTGATCCTTTTATGTGTACAGTATATCGCCGCTGCTTATGAGTAAAAACCCACCTTAACGAAATACCGTAAAAAAAAACACACCTCGTCGGATGCCGTGAAGAAAAACACACCTTATTGAAACGTTGTGAAAAAAAACACACCTCATCGAAATGCCGTGAAGAAAAACACACCTCATTGAAACGCCGTGAAGAAAAACACACCTCATTGAAACGCCGTGAAGAAAAACACACCTCTTTGAAAGACCAAGATATTTTCAACGTGATTCGTTAAATCGTGATTCGATGAGATGTGTTTTTCTTCACGGCGTTTCGATGATGTGTGTTTTTCTTCACGGCGTTTTAAAGAGGTGTGTTTTTCTTCACAGCGTTTCAATGAAGTGTGTCTTTCTTCACGGCATCCGACGAGGTGTGTTTTTTTTAACGGGACTTTGTAAAAAGGTTTTTTTTCATAGCGTTTTTCACTGTGTTTTTACTCATAAGCAACGGCGATATATAATCGTTATTCATTCATATACATTATACATATTATATATTTATAATGTTCTGTATACGCAATTTATCGTTTTCTTATATAATATCATTCCGCTCCTCGTAACATATAGTATTTTGTTACAATAACGGCTAAATTCGCCTTAAAATTTGTATCTCCTCGATATTTTAAATTTTATATAATTAATTTGCAACGATGCAGCATGTAAAACAAGTAGTTCAATCAGGCACACAAATATGGTAATATATTTTATAGAAATCAATCGACACAATTGTTTTGCGCAATTGTCGTTAGCAACTCTCTCTCGTACTCGTGCATTTTGTACAAATGACACTCTCAAAATCTAATCGCACACACATTGCCGAGGTAATCGTATATTTCAATTTATCATTATTACGCAGTAATTATTCATTAAACACAACCAGTTAGCTCTTACAATTCGACTATATCGGTAAAAGCAGTATCTTTGTTTTAGGATAATATTTTTCTACTTGCGATCGTATCAAAATGTGTACAAAAAATGACGACATTGGAAAAATAGTCCTTGCGTGGAGCTTGCAAGCTCTGCGATTTTTCTCCCGATCGCACAGCCACTTCTCGAGTATTCACGCAGTCTCTCGATTCGAACGCAAAACTTTACAAGAGTCTCGAAAGCAAGTGCGAGCTTACTATTAATAAATTACATGTTGCGTTTTATGGTACACAACGGAGGAGAATTAATGCGTTCGGGCGCCGGCGCAAGAACTCGGCTTCGAGAACGATTATCCAGTGCGATAAGTGCGCCAAGCGCTAAATGCATTCGAGTGACTGTGTGATGTACGAGCGCGAGACAGATTAACTTTTGTGGCAAAAAAATATAAACAGAAAATTTGGTCGCTGCCAATCCCTTGTAAAAATTTAGCGAAATTTTTTTACATTCGAGCACGTACGTAAATTTTCATTACAGAAACAATGCATTTCACTCAACGCGACAAATAATTTGTAAGCATGCTTCGCATAGCCGTATTATTCGACAATTAACTTTTCCGCGAAAACAGAGATTATTTACAGATTATTTTTCCTATTTTAATACCTAGCAACAGCGATTGTCAATTGAACGTTTTTGTTTTTAATATACAATGATGCTCACACGACCGCTTCGGCGACCTGTTATAGCATTGTTCCCAATGGTAATTTTTTTATCATTATCGTAATTTTAATTATTATATTCAGATTGTTGCATCGACGATTCACAATGATTTTATTGCATGGGGGTCTCCTCGTTTCCTTAACGTGCATGAACTTTGAATAGAAAAAGAAAGATCGAGTCTATGGCGTATAATATATTTCACGCGGAGCTGGCGATGTCATACCGATTAATTACACCGAATGAAAAGTCATTGGCAGTGTGAAAGTACGTACAGACCCATGATATAGCGCAAAAAGTCCCAGGCAATGTATGCAAATATATCTGTGTATATAAGTTAAAAGCCAAGAAACCGAGTGCGATGGCACAATCTTATCTTTTGCCGGGGCATGTTTCTTCTCTCTCTCTCTCTCTCTCTCTCTCGCGTGCACTCCGCTTACATAGAGTCTCGCGATATAGAGACCTTCGGTGTACACCTCGGCATTACAGTAAATAGCAGAGAATACGTATGTGTGTGTGTGTGAGAGAGTGAGGGCGTGCGAGCTTTATCGTCGCGTAAAATTTTGCACGCCAACGAAACAAAAGGGTCTAATGGCGTGTCTGTACGTGTACGAACGTCGTGTATAGATGCTGTGTATGCATAGACGTTGCTGCTCTCGCGATGCCGGTGCGCTGGGATACTTTTTAATGATGATAAATACTCGGCGCGAGAGATCGCTTTGTTCCGTTTTGCCCCGTATATATCGCGCGCTGCTTAGAAAGTCAGCTTTGCCAAAGTGTTTTGTACCTGATAATGACTCGATAAAGCTGTTACGTTGGTGTGTGCGCGCAGAGTGAGTGTACGTGTGAGAGTGTGTGAGAGAGAGAGAATAAATTGAAACGGCCATGATGCAATAGCGAATTAGCTAAAAATTCCAGACCCATTGTTGCCTCGCTGGGATGCCGAAAAACTACGAGCCTCGACATGCAAAAAAGGCCGTAGAGGCAATATTGGCGCGTACAAGCTCGCAGAGGTTCGAACGAGCGAGAGAGAGAGAGAGGTAGAGGGAGGTAGAGGAGTGCGAGCAAGCGTACGGCTCGTCAGACTTTGCACAATCGAGCGATTACGAGTAAATTTCGCGTCGATTGTTCGTTGCGCGCGACGGCAAAACGACGATCGTTCGGGGCAATTTGCTGCGGCGCGCGTCTGCCGAGTGATGTTGAATTATATTGACATACGTGCGCGCAGAGGCACGTACGCCGCCGCCGCCGCCGCCGTTGCACTATTTCTATATGCTCGCGTGCAAATCGCAAACGCGAAAGATGGGTGTATGCCGTACGCGCGCACATGTGTGTGTGTGTGTGTGTGCGAGGAACGAAAATTATTGTGGCGGCGTAGCTTTTCATAAAGGATTTAGAAGAATCGTTATCGGGACTGTACGCGGAGGTGAGTTTCCCCTCTCTCGCTCACTCACGATCTTCGTGCGTTCAAAGGCATTCTTTTCTCTCGGGGGTTGCGAGGGATTTTTCATTATTATTATACGTGATGATGCGGCTGCTACTGCTGCTGCTGCTACTGCTGGTGCAGCAGAAACTCTAGCAATTTTTCCTTGCCTCAAAGCTTACTTATCAGATTTTTTGCCTTCGTACGAAAAAAAGTGTGGAAAAAAATCGTTGCTTCTATGTATTCTGGGAGAGTTTGTGTGTGTGCTGGTCAAAGGTAAAAGGTTCACATGTATAGGCAGGGTGAATATAGCAGTGTTCAATATAGAATTCATCAAGTCTCTTTTTTAGTAATAAAAGAATTTTTACTTCGTTTCAATAATTATGTATACATCGTTTGCACATGCACTGAAAAATTTATGGTCGATATAGTCTTTCTTAATATCATACACTCACGCACTTGAGCCATCATTACAGAAAATCGATACACAACTCGTTCGCTAGAAATAAACATTTTCAATTCACAACATTCATGAAGCTGGATTATGTATTCTCGTACGTGTTTATTTATATATTGATGCGGTTACACGAAACATTTTGCGTGATAGTGTCTGTATAAAAACTAGTCAATGATGTTGTATTAAAATTTTTTTTGCTTTTTTTTACAAAAGTTATTGGTGCTCGTAAGTTTATAGCCATTAATAATTTATTTATGTATAAACGACTTTTACGTCTTTCCGATTACTTGCATCATGAAAAAAATTAATCCAGAACCGTCCAAGCAACGATAGAATGTTATGATATATCCATGTCGCCAAACTTATTTATCTCGTTAAAAATTTTTTACATATATCACAATATATAGTTTAGGGTTTCTTGCACGCGTTGTTTGCTACATATTATTGTTGCCTGATCCCTGTATTGTCTCAATTTTTTCGTTATAATCTCTGTTCATGATTTTATGAAATTATACACTTATTATTAACGATGATTCCTATAATAATTTTATACATATACATTTTTATTTTCTTTGTTAATATGAATTTTTCATTTTATCCACAGTATTCACTAACTCGTTGCATGAAGGCGACGCCGCGTCGATTGAAAAAGTTTTATTCTTCAATGCACGCGATTACAAAGTCCGAAAACGTTGTACTCGCGACGCATATGAAATTTTATGTGAAAATCGACTTCGATTCAAAGATAACATACAAGAAGTACAGATACGATAATTCTAAATTCATTCGAGTGAAGAACAATTTTTACAATTATCTAACCCGTTTCCTTCACTTGTCACGTAATAATGAACAGAAGGTTATAAAATAAGTATGAAACATTTAATGAACGCGAAACAATTACATCTGCTGACACACGGCAATCACTCATCGCATATGAAACGTACACTCTTTACATAAAAAAATTTCAACTAAAAATAAATTATCCTAGTCTATGTACATTCCTTAATCCAAGAATTTATTATGTGACTATTATATATGTGTGTATTTCACGAAATAGCCTACAAAGTATCCGAAAAAAAATAATAAAGTCACTTCAATGCTCGAGTGGAATCAAAGAAAATACACGAAATTGTTTTCCACTCCGCCCGACGAGTCAGTCTTTGTTTGCAAAACGATGGTAGTAAAATTATAAAGTGCTCTCCTGAAATTTGCATACGGCATTGTTTGCAATAAAAGTAAAAGAAGACAAGATATAACTCATACGATCATTTCATTCTAAAATAACATATGTACAAGATACAGTTTCGTAAGGTGTCATTCATCGATCGGTGTCCCCCCACGCGACTTACCAGAAAAGCAATAGAGAACGAACCTTATAGACGTATTGCTTTCAGCTATTGAGTGTGCGCGGCAAAACGAATGGGACGACACTTTGACTACTCGCTGAATCATCATCAATCCCTCGAAGTGATATGCCAATATGTTAAAATAAATACCTACAGGTATAATATATATTATGTACACTTACACACGTATACGCACTAGGCAATAGAGCGCGCAGTTCACGGCGACCTGGTCGCTCGATCGATGCGCGCATATATAATATACTTTTTAATACATTAGGCGAGCATAAAGGAATGTGGAGCTTCGATCGGAGACGGATCGCGGGTTTATTCGCGGATTCACTCCGATCGCGCCGAATTAAGAACTAGAGTAGTCGTTGTATTGTAAACTTGAAATGCGCGTAAGTGAGGAAATGACAGACTGCGGAAAAAAGTCATGGTCGTTAGCTCGATCATCTCTCACCTAGCTAAATTCACATCTAACCAGATATATGTATACTCGTATGTATTTTCTATATGTATAATATTTACAGGAGCTCGAAAGTCGACTCGGTTCTCGCGCACTCGCACGCATTCATCCGGAAATTATGTACAGCAAAACTCGCACTGAAACAGCCATCGTCACACATACATACACACAAACACACACACACACACACACACATATACTTGGTACGCAAGCGAAAGCTTCCCCATCCTACAATGAAATGGCTCAATTCGAGCCAGCGTCTTTCGCTCTTTGGTCGCGATCTGCAACGATTTACAGCATGTCGCCGTAGTTGGCCCTGTAGGCGCGAGTGTAGAGCAGCGTCGAGGCCGACGAGCTCGTCGTGGTGATCTTGGCCCATCTGCCGTTGCACGTGGTCCTACGCTGCTGCTGTTGCTGCTGCTGCTGTTGGGCCAGCAGCGCCGGCGACTCGTCTCATGCGTACCTGTGCAGCGAGTGATCGCGAGCCTGTCTCTTGGCCCCGGGGGCGCCGCCGTTACCGACGACTCGTCCACCGTTGCGCTCGCACATCATCAGATCGGGACTGGGCGGGCCCGAGTAGGTGAGATTGTTGCTGCCGCTGCCCAGCCGCGACGGGGGCGCGCTCATCGGCGGCGGAGGCGGTGGGAAAAAGCTCTGCAAGCATGCCTGCGCGCGAGAGAGAACAAAGAAACAAACAAAAGAACGACGTTGGTTAAGCAAAATTCGTGACACCTCGTAAAGAGCTGCTTTTATGGCCAAAAATGTGTTTGTAATTGCCAAGGAAAAGCAGTAAAATTTGTGTTTTTTTTTAAAAAGCTTCGAAAATTACCTTGGCGCTGCCTCGCGATGACTTGGAGAATATGCTGTCCTGGTCGCTACCCGGGGCGCTGCTGTTGACGGGCATAGGGACCGCGTAATCGTACGTGGCATCTGTAACATCGAGAGAGAGAGACACACAAACGTGCAGGTTAGATCAGTCAATCGAAATCGTTACAGAAGTTTATACATGTTTCGCTACAACGGTAGCTTTCGCGCATACCGAGCCACTCCGCGATCACATTCTCACGCCTTAAATTGTTCTCACAAAGACTTGGCTGGGTGGAGGAAAAAAATATCTCTCTCATAAATAAATGCAAGTACACGGAGTTTCGCGACTGTACAGTGGCTGCCGCTGTTGCTGCTGCAGTGATAATTTTGCAAACAAAAGGTGGACGTGCTTGCTCGCTCGCGCGCTGCAATAATAACAACAATAATAGCGAGCGATACGTACCAGACTGTTCGACGCTGTCATGTAGATCCTTGTTGTCGATAACGACGGTGCTGTATCCGTAATAGGCGGCGTGATGCGGCTCCCTGTACTTGGCGCTGCCGGACTCGTGGAACGGCTCCTGATAATCGTCCAGTCTCACGTCGCCGAGCAGCCGATCGTTGAGCTCGCGCGGCAGCGTGGTCAGCTTGGCACCGGCGTACCTGTCCTCGAGATCCTCGACCCTGTAGCCCATGAGCGACGGGTCCTTCTCGGCCGTGCCGTAGGTCGAGTCGTTGGCGTGGCCCAGGCCGCCCTGCGGTATGGCCGACTTCGTGCCCAGCGGACTCGGGAAGTTCTTGCGCTGGCGATGATGCGACACGATGAAGAATATGGCCACTGCGAGCAGGAGAATGACGGCGGTGAGCACGCCGATGATGACGGCCATGTAGGTCGGGTCGTCCTGCTTGGCCGTGGAGACCGGCACCTCGATCTGGTGGTGTCGGGGCAGCTCCCGATGCACGGCTCCGTTGACGTTTCCACCGGCGCCGTGGATGCCGCCTCCGCCCCCGGCTGCGACGTCTCCCCGTTCGCGTGCCAGGCGCGGGGCTTCGGTCGTCGGCGGCGACTCCGGAGTGAAGTTTCCGTGCGCCACGTCTGTAACATCAACCGGAGCGCAAAAGGGGAATGCGCCGTTGTTAGTGTATACGAGGATATGCGATACTCTTGGGGGTGATAGAGCTCGGGCGACTCTGCCTCTACCGTACGTCGGGACTTTATACATTTTTTCTTGCTTTTGACTGGCGCGTAATATACGAGCTAAAGGGCTCGTCGCGGAGATATATATACAAGAGAGTAAGTAAGTGAGCTTTGGAATGGGTCGCGACACGTTGAGTGCGCGTAAGGCTTCATTTTGAGGCTAAAATAAATAGCTCCGACATCGAATGCATAATCGATAAGACACAATATGCAATGCTCGCGCGAGTGAAAGTTGCCGAAGGAGAAAAATTATGAAAGTTTCGAGAATTACTAGCATTTGAATTATGGCGAAAATGGCCTAATCGTAAATCTGCTCGCGCGCGCGCGACTTGTTGAGGCGCCCGAAAAAGAGTTATATCGTATTTATTCATCGTGGAGCTGTTACTTTCGTCCGCGGAAAACGGTACAATATATAATCGTAAGAATACATCTGTTGCAGTTGTTGTTGCCCCGTTGCTGCTCCCTCTAATACATTATTAAAAGATAATTTCGGAGCGTACGCGAGAGCGGTCTTCTCGAGAGATGCATGCACTGCTCTCCGCAGCATTGTGTTCTCTCGCGCGAAAGTTTTTACATACATTTGAATTTATCATGCGATTGCTTATGCACCACGCGAATATCGGGCCGGGGCATTATAGTGCCGCAATGCACTCGCGATGCACAAATGTACAGTTAAGAAGAAACAACGGGTGTATACGCTGTGTTATGTACGTATAAGAGAGCAAGAAAACTCACCAGAGTCGAAGGTTATCTCGCTGATCATGATCCATCGGGCGGCGAATCCGAATCGCAGCTTCACGTACTTGCCGATGCGGTGGTGCAGCTTGATCGTGATGTTGCGCGAGAACTCGAAGACACGATCCTCGGGTGTGTCGTAGACGATCGGATCGCCGGTGTAGTACTTGCCGCCGATGCTGAACAGGGCGTTCAGCTCGGAGAATACCTGCGAACGGAAAAACAAAAAGACTCATTGAGTTTTCTGCTGCTGCTGTTCTCGTCGCTCTGAGCTTTTCTATTGTGATTTCGATATTATGTATATGGCGCGTTGTGCTCGAGTGTCGTCGAAATAACGTCGGCGTGAAAAAGGATCGAAAAATTCCCGACAGGTATACACACGCGATGCATTTATTAAAGCCAACACAATTATTAACTCGACGCTAACTGTTTTGTACGCTATGCAGCCAAGGCTCGCTCGAGCTACACACGCACATATAGGGTACGTAATGTTCTCTCGGCATATACTCGCGAGCAGGTATCACCTAAGGCGCTGCCGCCGCTCTTGGCTTGGCTTAAATATGCTAATTTTCAAATTGAATATTACATATAGGTAGTGGTAGTGTCTGCGCGCACTCGACGCGCTCGCTCACTCAGCCTCGCGAAGTAGCTATACCTATTATCACTTTGCTATATTATACGTATATAAGCGATCGCGCGTCTTTTACCGCGCACGCAATTCTCCACAATGCGCGTACATACACACACACACACACACACAATACGGCGCGGCAGTTACTAATGCGCATTTCATAAAGATCCTTTACCTGGAAATTGGCTTGAAAAGAAAATATATCTCTTTGGAATAATAAGTAAAACGTTACGCACATAGAGTCGTGGCTGCACTACGACGCCCTGCGTGCATGCTACTTTGTGTCGGCGCGGTATAATATAGTATAGTATAGTAGCGCTGCTGCTACGCAGCTCTTTGCTATTTGCACAGGGCACTTAAATACGGCCCGTATATAATGCACACGGCAAACAGATTTTTCATCCATTCACGCGGCGGCACATAATTAAGCGGTAAAAAATAATTTAAATCCCTTTTTTTCTCTCTCTCTCTCTTCTCGTTCTCCGCCGAGCTAAGCGCGTAATTCATATTTGGACTTAATGTGTAAGTACGTGCAGGGCAGAACCACGCGCAAAGTAAACGCATCTTATATACGCATGTACGCACGCGGCGGTAATAATGCTTTTGGGGCAAATTTAAAACATCGTCAAGTTCATTCGTTTATATAATAATACACTAGCTAGCCGAGCGCGGGCTAGGCGCGCGCGGAAAAAGCGAACAATGCATTCTAATTCAGGATTTTCTTCGCGAGCAGCTATACTATATATAGCGAATGAACACACAAAAGCTCCTTCCCTCTGTACAGCGTAGAGTAGTAGATGCTGCTGCTATAGTTATATACGGCATAAAACTAAACGTCCGCGCGTAGTTTATTGTGGCGTTAAATATCGTTGGCCCTCTTCCTGATGATGCCGCCGCTGCTGTATAGCAGCAGTAGCAGCTAGCAGTAGTGTATAAGTAAAGTACCTTTATAGTACAGGAGGAGAGCGAGAGAGAAGTGCTTTATCTCCTTGGCAAACTAAGACCTCGCCTCTTGGCTCTCCTCTCCCTCTCGTCTTCAGACGTACTACCACTACCGCTACTAGCAGTACGAGTCTTACCACTGCGAGGGCTACACGAAACCTATACCAACGTACGTTTATGCGCTATATACCGAGTACTGTATATATGTACGTGCTATAGACGGTGCGCGGCGAGGTTTAGGCACGCCGTGTACACTCGAGACGATTCCACGGCTTGGAGGGCTGATTAGGAGCGACGACAATACCACCGACGGTCTCGATAATGGGTACACATGTGCTGCACTCACAGACGCACGAGGCGTTTACCTGCCTCGAATCTGCTATGCAGTTAAGCCTGTGCTGCGCGTACTGTGTACGTATGCTGCACGTAGGTATAGGTGTGTACGCGCTCCGAGCCGCGTGTATGTGTGTGCGCGCTGCAGTCTGCTGCGTATAACCATACTTAGAGAGCTCCGGCGACGTGTTCTCTCTCGCTCAGCTTCTAGTACCTACACACACCCACGTATATACACACGTGTATATCGCGCGATGTAGTAATGGAAGGCTAAATCGCTGGTATGCACATTGCGCATTGTTGAATCGTCAGTCGTCGGGAGCGAGGCGCACGCATATGATATACCTATATGCTCCATGTACGTATGTAGCTCGCTGGCACGTCTGCATTCGCTGCAAATGTATATAGCTCGTGTATATATACGTATATATATGCACGAGAGATGCTGTTCGCGCTCGGAGCAGAGAATGCAGGCGAGAGAGAGAGAGAGAGTAGAGTAGAGTAGAGTATTTATTCGGCTAAGGGCTCAAACTGGCCCTCTGTAGCCTGGCTCAAAAAAATTACACCAACAGGCATATACATATTTAACGCACAACAACAAAAAAACAAAATTCGTGTGTACAGTGAACTCGTGTCAAGAAAGTAAAATAAGACATAGAACAGAGGAAGACAAAAAAACTTCACAATAATAGTCAATACAGGTCATCCGAGCATATGGGCGAAAAGGTACGTCCCGAAAGTCTCGCCGCGGTACCGAGCCTGCAAGTCCCGAGGCAGAGAGAGAGAGAGAGAGAGGAGAAAGCCGCGGCGGCTTCAGCCGCATCTACTTTGCATGGATGAAGATTGACGCTCTGGGCTGTTTATGCAATGCGTTCGCAAGGTGCGCGCGAGTGCTGCGCTCGTAATACTTATATATACGCACGTAGGTGTGTTTGTGTGTCGCGCCAATGAAGTTCCTCTCGCGACGACGCGATCGCGCGAAACCGACACGACGAGGTCTTTTCTCTTTATTATTATTATGCTTTTTTTCTGCATAAAAGAAGCACACGCAGCGCATCGACGACGACAAGTTTTCATCGACTTGGAAATAAATAACAAGCGTACAAGAAGCCAAATTAGGATAATCGTTCCAGAGATCGCCCTGCAGCTCGTGCGAAGCGCACGTATTACGTGTACGCAGATAGCACCGCGAGAGCCGTTTAAATGCCGCTGCGCTGCAGGTATAGGCCGCGACGATAAAATCTCGAGCTCTGCCGCGGCGAAATCGCAGCGAGATGCCGAGATTCCGCGTCGCCCGGATTTTCGACGATCTCCGAGCCCGCATCTGCCTCCGTAACGCATTCGCGTAAGCAAAACCCAACGACGACGACGACGACGACAGTACAACAACACCAACAAGAACAGGCCTGCGGGTATACAAGCTCGACTTCGAAGTACACCACTATACTGTCTTTCGAGCTGCAACGAGCCTCGTTAATATGGGCTAAGGGCACACACGTACGTACGAAGCACATCCATACACTTATACGCCTGTGTATACAATGTGCAAGTGTCGCCCTACGTTATTGTATATTATTCAATGCTCGCGAGGCCGCAGAGCCATTGTATACACCTATATATATATATGCTTTACAGTGGGCGCGAGCGTTTTGTGTCTTGTACGTGTATGTGTTAGGCTACCGCGTGTGTAATAATGTAATGCGCGCAGGGGACACCTATATGCCATTGCTGGAGAACTCGACCCATGTTTTAATTCGACGCCTCGCTCCACCTAACGAGTACCTACCTACCTACCTACCTACCTATATGGTTTATTAGCCCTCGCGAGCGCGGCGCATTGTGCGCGTTACGCGGTAGTACACGCGCGCGCGTCTCGCGACCTTGTTTCTTGCGTTACAAAAGCGCCTTATTGTTTCGATCGAGCGTAGAGCGCGCGAACGCAGCTACATTATATGTACGTATATTTAAACGCGCTATTGTGGACCGTTTTTTTCTTCGTACGGTACGCATTCGGAGAACAATTCTGCAGAGCGACGACGATTACTCGTTTTGAAAAATTTCCTATTTAGATGTCAATTAAAGCGTCGATGCGTTCTTTTTCTCTCCCCCTCTGCCTCTCCCGTACTACCTATAACATTTCCATTTACGCGGTGCACGAATAAAAAAAAAAAGCATATGCCACCGCGCAGTTCGATCTACATTTGTGTAAACTCCGCTGCAGCCACTGAATTAGAAAAATAATCGCTGCATACATCGCATCGCGGCGCACAGTAGCAGCAGCAGCAGCAGCACAGCGCGAGCCGAGTATTCGCACTTGAATATTTTTTTTCCACCTTAGTGATTTTCAATTCCTCGCCGTTCATCCGTGCACAGATCGCTGCTGCTGCTGCTGCGCTCGAGGTTGTAGAGTCGTTGAAGCTTTTCAGAGCCCTGCGCGCGGGCGTATTACGTGTACCTATATTTACAGCCGAGCCGCGAAATTCCTTTTGCAATATTTGTTCCATTTTTCTTTCTTTCTCTCTCTCTCTCTCTCTAGATGTATCTGTTATTTGCGAGAGAGAAAGAGAGGCATACATATAATAATAATACTGCTACTCGAGCGAGTAGAGCCGCGAGAGTCTTCGGGTAATGAGGCGACCCATTCAAATAAATCTTGATACATCGCGCCCGCGTTCGCTATCGTTTCACCGGGACCATTATAGCACCGACCGAGTTGGCTTGCAAAAAAGAAGCAGCAGCTCACTTTTTTCTCTCTCTCTCTCTCTCTAGCTCTTCCGAATGCGCGCGTGTGTGTATAAATGTGTGTGTATACCCTCGATCCGGCATTGTATATATCTGTACATCGGAATACGAAAGGGAATACACACTAACCAGGCGATGTATTTTTCTTCGCGGGCAATTTTACCTCGTTCCCGCGCAAATGACTATATACCCACACAGAAAGAGTGAGAGAAGAGAAAAAGAGCCGCACATATGGTAAATGTCGCTATATACACACACGCAAGCTCGAAAGAGATATCTTTTTTAACTGCGCTATATGTGCCCGCGCGCAAAACTGGATTTTCATAGACCAGGCGTTAGTCGACGAGACCTCGCGGGTATACGGATTAAAGACCAAGTGCCAGAGATAGCAGGCACACACGACGACGTCGTACGCGGCGACGCAGTATACCCGAGAGAAGCTCGGGTATGCTCTTTCTTTCTCTCTCACTCTCTCCCTCTTTTTCTCTTTTCTTCTTCATTTCGAGCTCCTGGGGGCTCTTTCCAATTTCCTCTTCCGCGCACGGCTGCGTAGGTGTGTGTAAACTTGTGTGCGCGCGTGTGGGTATTATACCTGTATATGGAGCAGCGCGACTATTGCCGCGCACACCGGAGTTCATCACTATTTTATGCGAAAAAATATTTCGCTCTACACTCGAGCTCTCTTGGCTATACGTGTGAATGCGTACTTTTTCCCTGGCGCGCGCACGACTTAGTTACGTTACGTATATGAAAAAGGCCCTCTTTAACCGTATTAATTTTTTACAGCGACGCGCAAGCGTTTTTCAACGGAAAATCTCGTCATTCTCGACGCGATCTCGGTCGTGCGTATATATATGTAGACGCATAAAAGCTAGAAAATATGTCACAGAGCAATTTTCCTTTTTAGTGCTCGCGAGAGTTGAATTATTTACGCGCTCGTCTTATGTATGCAATATGCCTGTACAGTATAGCGCGCCGCGGACGACAATAATATAATGTAAACATATTTATATACACTCGTTCGCAGAATCGAAATAGGTCGCGCGACGACGACGACGACGACGGCTGCGGCGGAGCTTGTAAGCTGTTATCTTATTCTATGCGCGTATACGCGAGCTTCTGAATTAATTATATCTCGGGCGCGCGCGCTAGTGCCGCGCACAATGCTCCATTCGAATTCAATGTCCATATGCGCGCTACGCTATAGGCCTGGGCCCTCGTTGTGTGTATATATAGGTCTATTGGTGACAAGTCGTCGTCGTATACGTATACACACCAGCACACATACACGCGCGCATATTGTATGCAGTTACGTTAGCGATAATTTACGCTTGTTATATACATGCTCGAGGCAGAGCTGTTAGACACAATAATCGGAAATCATTCTGGAATTTCGACGCTGCGAAACTGTATAGAGAATGGACTGTGTGCGGCGCACGAGAGCCTAAACTATATATAGGCGCGCGCGCGCGCGATGACAATGCACGATAACAATGTTAAATCATTAAATTTTGCAACCGTTTCGAGTTGGAAATTCGGCCACCCATACGCGTCGCGCCTGCGGTTACACGACTAGCGCGATGTTTTCAATTACATATCACATACGCACGCATCGTGTGCGCCAACGACCGCAATGATTTGTTCATTTGTTTTGCTCACCTGCACGTCCTTGGTGAACTGATTGTTGCAGTAGATGTGCACGGCCGAGAACTCGCGCACCTGATCGAACTCGAACTTCACCTCGAGGGGCTGGCCGTTGCGCGTGTCGTTGCGCCAGCCGACCCAGCCCTGCTCCTTGCTCGAGTCGAAGAAGCTCGTCTTGAAGTTGTCGGGCCCGGTGCGGCCGTCGGTGAGCTGACCCAGCCCGCGGCGCAGCTCGCTGTCCCAGTGGCCGTCGTAGGTCGCGTCGAAGAACTCCCAGTTGTTGCGCTTGTCGCCCTGCGGCATCGAGTACGAGACGATGCCGTCGTTGTAGGGGCAGCCGTACAGCTCCACCCTCATGCAGACGGTCCGTCGATGGTAGCTGTAGGGCAGGAAGCGCACCTTGCTGGCCCAGACGGGCGGGTCGAGGCTGTAGCGCGCCTCCAGGTAGGTGTTTTGATTGCCCGTGATCACCTAAGAGAGAGAGAGAGAAACAAAAAGCAAGAATAAAAAGATTAATATTGCAGTCGGCAATTCGTATCGGATCAATTTGCAGCACATATAACTCGAGCGAGAGCTACCACCAGAGCAATTTCATACTCAATTACGATCTGACGAATCACGTGAAATTATTTATTATACCCGTGCTGATAAATAACTCCATCTTTCGAAATAGTTATTAAAGTTTTCCGCGTTATACTTTCACTTGCCATCGAATTGATATTATATGTACACGAATGTAATCACGACTATGTGCCATTCCGTTACAAGCTCGTATAATCATGGCTGCACACGTGAAATTCGCACGAAATAAAAAATCATTTTCTCATTCAATTACCTTCGCTCGCGAGATAAGGTTTTATTTTTGTTCTATCCAATATAATGCAGCACCGCACTCGGGTTTCTTAGATTGGCATGTATATTAATTAAAATGATATCAGTCCGAGTCCTTTGAGTTTATTGAATGCGCGCATATTTTTTGCAGGTGCTCGTATGAGAGGCTGTGTGCAGTTCTGCCACTACTTTATCTGTTATGGCGACACTGCGCGCGTGATAATTGACAATCAAGCTGTCCAATGATTTATGACTTGGCGCCGGAAAGAGATACTTTTGTCGAGGCCAATTGTCCGAATCTCAATTTGTTTGTGATTTCGCATACGTAATGGACCGAAATGTATATCCATTGAGACATTTGCAAGCGAATTCAATAGGTCGTAATAAGTTCCAAGAAGTTTTACGATTTCCAAAGAATAATTTACTAAGTATTACTCGTTGCAATTGGAACCCGAGCCGTGTATTATGGCAAGTTCAGAATTCCTAAATCAGCCCGTTGACAATTGCAACAAGGTCCGCGTAATTGAGAATCGACTTTTTTACATCGCGCCTCGATCTTTTTCTCAGTGCCGCAGTATTCAATGGTATCGATTGCCACTTGGAGCTATTACCCCTATATAGAGCAATGTATATAAGAGCTGATTACGACATCGGTGCGGCAGATTTAAGACTGGTGCATTTTGAAAATTTCTACGATCGCGGCGAGGCTGCGTAAATCAGCACAGCTTAGGCCCGCGAGTGTCGCACTATACAGAACTGATTTAGTGATCGTTGGCGAGTTTTTATTTCACTGCAGTTTCATAGATATTCTCGCGATCATCGGAGAACTGGAATCGAATGAAGCTATTGTCTTGCGCGCGCGTCCGAGCGATCCTCTTTCGCCATTAAAACTCGCGCGCGGGAGTCTAAAAACTTATGGTCCCCGAACGAGTTGTCGGCAAAACTAGCCAATCTTCCTCGAAAAGAATAGGCCACGTAGGACCGTGCAGAGGAGAAACAGCAAACATCATCTAATCGAATTCACAAGGGTGCAACAACTGCGCGTATAACACATCTAGAGAGAGAGAGATGTTGCACCTGCGTGCGTACAGGTCACGTCGGCGCGTCGAAAACACACACGTGAGAACTCGGAACGAGACGAGAGGAAGATAGAGAACGAGAGAGAGAGAGAGAGAGAGAGAAAGGAGAAAGAGAAAGATGCTAGCCCCGGCCCCGCTGCGTGTAAGTAGAAAATAAGGAGAAGCTTTGTTCGCTCGGCGCCTCACGATTTACGCGCGAGGCGCGCCGCTGCACACGGCACAAAACGAGAGAAGAGAGCCCACGTACCTTATACGTATGTGTATGTTTGTGCCGCGCGTCCGAGGAGTTAGCCAGACTATAAGAGATTCTAAAAAGCGATAGGGTCCGCGAGCCGTGTGTAGTGGTCATTCCGCGCAGAGCTATATCGATGCCCATATAATGCACGACGATGCATCGATTACTCGTCGGCCACTCGGAATACTTGTCTACTGAGGATTATTTTCTTTAATGCGCCCACCTAATCAAAATGATTGCCGCGGGTGAAATCCTGATGAATAGCCTGCGTACGTATAGCCACAAACGGACGAAACGAGTCATTTTTTGCGAAGCTTCGCGGAGCGATATAAATAAAAATTCCCATGTGCCAAAGCTCGAGCGAATCGATCCTCTCGCGCGGCTCTGGCTCTTTCGACAATAGTCCACAAACTAGCTTCCCTCCGCATTCGCGGCCTCCCGTACTCGACAAAAAGAGCTACCTTTCATTTCTAAAAGAGCGTGTCGGTCGCTCATCTGCGCCGCTACGATGAACGACGACGACGACGACGACGACAGGCGTTGAGAAAAATGCGCCGTCATCAGGCGAAGTGCTTCCAGCTCGTATATGCGACGACGACGACGACGACGACGACGCCATCATCCATATAGATGCATCCAGAAGAGCAATCGCAAAGAGTAACTCCTCCCAACACACAACGACGAGGCGCCGCAGCAGCTCGACAGCGGAGTATGCAATAGCTGAGGCACTTTACTCGCTTTATTAGTGATCATCCCTTCCGCGCCTATGGAGCTTCTCTTCTTGCTAGTAGCATGGCTTTCATCAAAGAGAATACAGAGTGACGGAGCTCGACGATAAGGAGGAGAGAGAGAGAGAGAGAGAGAGGCTCAGGTGTGCTCAGCGACGATAGATTATAAAATATTAGCGAGACTCGCAGCGACTTTTCGCCAAGTATTCCGATTTCAGCTGCTGTCCTCCTCCTCCTCCTCATAGCATGTCACTCCAAGTCCGCAGAGTTTGACGAGCGAAATAACAGCGAAACATACATATACAACTAATCATAAGATATAGAGCGAATCGCTGGCCTGCGCGAAAGTTACTGCTACTGCCGTGTGTACAGCCGAGCCGCTGTTACGTGATTATACATATACTCGCCATGAAGTTCGCATGTGTATATCAGACCGAAGCTGCGGAGCAAAATCAATACGAGAAGGGAAAATTGTCGGTTGCACATACAAAGCAACACATAATTCCTTGCGCGCGATACGCGCCAAACCCGGGCTATAGAAGAAATAACACACAGAGAGAAAAATATATATAATATGATACACACGCGATGGACACGGCGAATATATACGTACATTGCTACAAACAACGTGTATATGTACGAAAGAAGCGAGAGAAAAGAACCCGAGCTGCAGTACACGCGCGGCGATAATGATAAGCGAAGCGAGACGGAAGTATGAATTGACGGACATTACAGCTCGGCGACGGCGTATCTTACCCTGCCACACATGTATTTGTGGTTACCATTGCTTTTTCTCTCTTTCTTTCCATTCCATTCCTTGTTTTTTTTTTTTTTTTTGCACTGCCGCATTGTCTTCGTGGATCGGTGTATGAAAAATCGACGTCGCTGCTGTATGTACGTATAAGTTTTTTTTTTCTGCTCTTTTACTCTATCGAATAATACAAGCCGAGACGCTTGTACGCGGCGTATATGCGTACAGGAAAAGCCATTAATATCGTCGTATTCGCGGCCGTTTTTATCGTCACACACACTCACGTATATATAGCTTGTTACCCGTGCGGCCCGATGCTTTTGGAGCTCGCCGATCCTTGAACGCGCAAAAAACTTGTGCGCGTCTATATGTAATTCGATTATACATTTCGGTATATACGAGAATCTCGCGTATGATTTTTATTGAAAAATATTATTATTATATTATATATGCGTCGAGCCAGTGGTAATCTTTCGCCTCCCGATAATACACACGTATTATACAGCAGAACTGGATTCTCAAATGAGATACGAGATTCCGCCGAGGCGCATATAATATCTTTAACGATCGCGAATAAAAAGTTTCATTCGCACATCTCGTTATCGAGCCGGCCTCTCTCTATCTCTTTCCCAGCGGCGCGGCTACCGAATTGAAAAACTCGATCGCGCGCAATATCGCGTCGTTATTATTATTTTGCATAAAATAACCATATCTCCTCGCGCGGGGTTGCCCGCGTCGTGTGAATTTTAACGTCAATGCGTGAAACGATTGGGTAAAATAAAAAGGCGAACTGCTGCTGCTGCTGTATGGTCGCGAGAGAGAGAGAGAGAGAGTGAGCCGCAAGGATTTTTACGATGTTATTTTCAAGGCGAACGCTCGGTCAGCCTATATACAGGTATATAATGTCTTTTCAGAGGATACGGTCTCAATCGGACCGAGCTAATTCGTACAAATTCGCTGGGAAGAAGCAGAGGAGGAATACATCGGCTGCAATCGTACATTCGCACAAATATACATATAAATCAACGATGCAAATCGGAACGAGAGTGAGAGAGAGAGAGGCCGAGAGTAGCTTATACTACGGGCACTCCGACACTTTGGAGTGCGCTGGCGTTCAAACAAAGCGCGCGGGGCTACCGATGAGCATCAGCCTTAATTATTTCCTCTTTCTCGATCTCCATTCATCTCTACCCTATGCCATTTCTCACTCTTCTTTCCCTTTTTTCATTTTCTCGCTGTGCGCGAGTAGCAGCACTACCATATACATACATTCGGATATCTGCATCTCCATGTGCAAGAGACAGAGAGCGAACGAGAGAGAAAGAGAGGAGGAAAAGGAAAAAAAGGAAAAGCTCATAGCGCGCGCCAACTGCGCCGCGTATCGCAATTAGCCACCGCAGCTGGAGCTAGTTCATATACACACCAGCACACATCGAGGAGTATATAACGAGCCTCGCCTCGCAGCCTACATTCGCAGTGTAGTCCCTGTTATCACCGGCGTCAAGAATATCCATAGGCAGCTAATATCTGATTCTTGTCGATCTATATTTTGGTGGGCGAGCGCGCGCATTAGTCCTAATGTTGCTACACGCTATACAACATGCTTTTTAATTCCCCCGACGTACATGGTCGAATCATTTAATTAGCAAAAAAGTTCATTTCATTTTGCGATGGAGAGAAACGAGCGAGAGGCAAGAAAGTTTTCTTCCTTTTTTTTGCCTCTCGTGCTTTTTCTTGCCATCTCCTTTTCTTATACGGTCGGCGGTAGTGCTACTGCTGTTTACTCGAATTCTTTCTTGCAACACGCCGTCTCAAGGCTACTGCTGCTGATGCTGTTGCACTTTGGTAGGGGTCTCTCTCTCTCTCTCCTTTCTCTCTTTCCTCTCTCTCTCTGGCACTCTCTTAGCTCGAGCCGGACAAGTTCAGTCGTTAGCGAAGATTAAGTCGGATAAGGCGAGTGCCTTTGTTTAATTGCGCGACAAGAATGTCATTAAATGTCGAGTGTGGGAGGTATGAGCTTTGCGCGCGCTCGCCCTCCCTGTGTGTAGCGCAGCAGCAGCAAAAGCCCAACATCGCCTCTAACTGTGAATCGACCAAATTCTATTTCGCTCGAGCTTCTCTCGCTCTTCTCTCTTTTGGGAAAAACTTATTGTGCTCGCGCACTCGTGAGCACGAAAAGCTTTTCCACTTATTGAATTGCCAAGAGCAAAAATTGAGATTTATTCGATAATCGACTCGAATTTTATTCTCACCGTTGTTACCGCCAATGTTACTAATTTAGAAAATAAAAACAAACGAGCACACGAGTGGAAATAGTGAGAAAGGTAGAAAAGAATCCAGAGCGCTATTGCCCGAGCCACTTAATTTCCTCGCCGAGCTTCGATGAAAAAAACAGCTCGGGGGTGGTAATTTAAAATGTTGCTCTCTGCGCGAGCATGTAACGACCACGCGAAGAAATTTTTCGCTCGCCGCCGCCGCCGCCGTGCAGCGGGGCGCTCCATTAATCGCAAAGTTCCCAATTAAACCTCGAGCCGCCCTCCTCCCTCCCCCCTCTCCTCCTTACAAGGGGCAGCAGTTAATTCATTCGCGTGGCGCCTTGTACAATATAGCGAGGAACGACTCGAAAAATTCGCACACACATACACTACGCACGGTGTGAGAATAATTATTATGCCAGTATATTTCCTAGTCTGCGATATATACCGGGGCGCTTACATACACGCACACAGGTGTACGTATATTATATGTGGTATACGTACGGATGTGGAGGTGTGTATGTAAGGTGCGAGAGCCCCGACGCGCCCTACGTATATACCCAAACGCACACGCGACTGTACAACGCAGCTCGCTCGACCTTCCCTTATTTTATTGATCCAATAGCTCCGACTTGGAGCCGTATAGCTACTAGTGCTACAGTGCGATACAACACAAATGTAAAGTTCACCGGCATCGCCTGCCGCCAACGTCGACGACGACGACGACGACCTGTGTACACGTCAAACGTCTTGCTGCTGCTGCTACAGGACTCGTGTGTAATAAACGTAAACGCGTGTTTTCGATTTGTTTATTATAATGTCGTGCTGGCGGACGTCCTGCGCTCATCGCGCGAGGGGTGCCGCGTTGCGATCGCAGCTCGATTATTAAAAATGCTAAGTGACCTTTCCATTGTGTCTTGTCACTGGCGCGCCACGCGCACGTACGTACGTACGTACGTACGTAGGTCCGCAAGCAAAAGCACATTTCGCTGATTGACGTTTGCCTTATCATTCTATTTGATGGCTTATAATGCATACTTTATATTTCCTTTTTAATGGTAATGGATGTTTTTAATCGATAAGCGGCTACGTACACATTTTTATCGCGCCGTATTTGCTGCATCAGCCACATCGTTTCGCCGCGCGCTCGCGCGCGTGTAATACAGTTGTTTTTCCTCGAAGCATATCGCCCACTTAAAAGCAAGCAGCAGCAGCAACAGAGCAAGCCAGTATAATAATTTTCCCTTGAAGTGATGGGTATCTCTCTCTTTCTCTCTCTCTCTCTCTCTCTCTCTCTCTATGTCTCTCTTTCGTGCGCGCCCGAGAGAGCGCATAAGTGCGCTAAGATATTAATACGGAGAAAGATGGAGCCATTAACCCAAAAGCCTTTTGCTGCGCGCGATGTTAAAATTTGTTTACTTCCTTACGGGTAGCCCGCGCCGTATCTCCGAGCGAGCAATTCTCATTTTCATCGGCCGACGAGTGTATCCTCCTCGCACGGCTTCTTTGCGGTCACTTTTCACGTCGCCCCGAAAATTGCCTGTACTTTAGAACCTGTGCAGAGCCCCCGACGCGCGTCAAGTGCGCGCCGGGCACCGGTGCGTCGTCGCTCTTTCCTTTTCTTTATTTTTTCTTTTTCCTCTTTTTTTTGTAGGGACGAGAGGAAGCAACGTTTGTTTGCCGAGATCTTTGGTGGAAAATAATATCGGAGCCGCTTCTCTGCCTTGTCCACACGACTTCATTTTCATGTGGATGATTTTTTTATCTGAGCTATACACGCCATTACCGTCACGCGCGTTTCGTTTCTCTTTAACTCTCTCTCTCAGCCTCTGCGATCTTTTTTTAGATGAATGGCCGTTTCAGGGCTACAAAAAGACTCTGTGTCTCTGTCTCTCTTTCTGTCTCGCTCGTCGTACTTTTAACGTAAAAAACCAGAGAGGTTTTCAAATTTCACGTGAACGCGCGTGTGTGTGCGAGTGCAAAAAATATCACTCGGCAGGCGCGCCTGTATTTTTATGGAAATCGTTTCTACGGTCGTTTCCCTTTCAACTTTTACATTATACATACGCGCGGAATGAAAAGATAAAAGCCATAATAATGGTCTTTGTAATAGGTCGCTCGCTCTGCGTCCGAATCGAGAGCAATTCCATCCCCTTTTTTCATTCGCGACTCGCGACTTTAATAGAAGGGAAATCAATTATCGACGCGACGATCCTTACCTCCTCTCCTCGGACGTCTCTGTAGCGCACCCACTTGCCCAGGGCCGGCCTCCAGTACTCGAGCAGGTAGGCCTCGGCGAACTCGGCGCCCTGGCCGTTGCCGAATCTGCCCTGGGTGCCGCTGCCCGTGATGACGTGCACCCGGCGCAGATCGATCTCGATCCACTCGGTCGACTCCGTGGTGATCTGCGGCTTGGGGCACCAAGCGCCACCGAACAAGTCCTGATTCAACCTGCAACAGGAGAAATGAAAGAAAAAAATGTGAGACTCGTTTCGATGTTTATGTATTGCGTTATAATCGCATAATATGGCTTTTAGTCTCGCGCGCGCGCGCGCGTGCGACTAACAAGGAGAGCTTTTCAAGTCCGGGTCATGGATTTGCTCCAAAATTTTTTTGGGGTCTCCTGGTACCCAATACTGAAGCTCCCTGTGCTTAGTTTGATCCAATGGGCCTTAGGGCCCATTTTGTAGAGGATTTTCCTCATTATAAAAAAATCTTTGTTATTTTCTA
>CACVKI010140886.1:0-88950 GCA_902732785.1 Trichogramma evanescens | reverse complement strand
GGTATGTACATATGAATCATAAAATTTTAGTTTTAGAAGAAAAAATGTATAAAACAGCAAAAGATGACGTTGTAAGGTACTGTACTGACATATTGACGAGCAGATTACAATGTGTAAATGAATCTGAAGATATTCTTTATTTTACACCTTTATCTAATGAAAACATTATAAGCGATTTTTTTGTCGACGACTCAAATCAATCAAAATATCTTAAAATCGTAAAAAATAATTGCTTATATGAATCTTATTTGTTAAACAAAAAACGGTCAAACAATTCTTTTGCTATTTTAGATAACGGGTTGTATGTACGCTTGGTGGCGTTTGCTATTTGTTCTAATGATAATGATATTACCTATGTAAATATTGTAAAAACTGAAACTTTTTCGGAAAATTATAAATATTTTTTAAAAATTGTAAGTGTTAATTAAAATATATTAACTATACCCACTAATGTGATCAAAAAAGTATGTGTAAATATAAACGTTGATGGTAATTACATCATCCCCGTTCCAAATTTATTGCACTATTAAAAGCAGAGCTTTAACATACATGTTGAATAATAAAGATGTTTTTGATGAAATCAATGTTTTTTTCTTTTTAATCACATACAATCAAACATACTATTAAATATTAATGATTAAGACGCTGAATTTTAGTGACAAATTTGCTGTTGAGAATTTGGCTCAAGATCTTTATTGATTTCTCAATTGAAATTCATCAGCAGGGATACTCATCATTTATTTTGCGTAGACCTAAATTGAATAAATTTGTCTTTTATTTTCATGATTAATAGCTTTGAAGTAAATTATAAATGTACTTTTTATTTTAAAAATAAAATTTCAATATATACATGTAACAATTATACATTTAGTTGTCAAAAATGATTGTTTTACAGTAGTATTTGTAACATTATTACAATCATTAAAGCAACTACAAAAACAATAACAGGTACACTTTTTATAATAGCATCATATGGAACTTTAATGCTTTTTATGATTTTATTATTTAGTTCAAAAACAGTTTTGCTTTCATTAATCAGTTCTTCTTTCTTTTCTTCACTTAATACTGAAACAATTTTATTTATGGTAAAGCGAAAATGTGTTTTCAATTGATGAACAGTTGTTCCTTCAAACTCTGTTATATTGTAACCCTTTTGAAAATTGGAAGATCCAAATAAGTTATTTCTTAGAATCATTTTCTTACGTAAAATCATTCCGCCACTTAATAGACCCATATACAGATGATAAATGTAGGCAATCAAAAGTATTGAATCAGAATGCTCTACTTCTTGTAGTTTTTTCAAATAATCAGTTACGCTTTTTCTAGAAATATAATTATACTATTTTTTATTACAATCTTGACTATATTCCGAACCGCTTTTAAACTTATGCATTACCTTGATTGATATGATTTTTTCCAATCTTTGCCTAAGTAATATTCTAAATCTTTTTCAAAAGCCTCAGTGCGTTCAAGTCCTTTTACATACATAAGCCCAACAGGAGAATCTTTTAGTCTGAACATAGCTTCTTCCATAAATTTAAAAATTTCGTAAAAAACTAATAACCCATCAGCCCACACTTGATTATCTGATAATCCTATGAAATGATTGCATTATGTTGCATTAACAAATGTTATTAAGAATGTAATAATCAATAATATGATCCTTTTAGGTTAATTTACCTAGCGCTAATTTCGCATTTACAAGTGCATCGCTGATTGCATGAACCTGTCTAGTAGCTTTTCGCATTCTTTTGCAGAAATCATCTTCAGCATCTTTCATGTTGCTTTTAATCTATAAAATGAGCTTTGACTCTCATTTAAATTATGCAGTAATTAGATGGATAAACGTGATAACTATGGTGAATTGTTTTGTTATGACTTTAAGTTTTATAATTCTTGTCGTCTGCTGCGCAGAGCACGTAGACTGCATACGATCGCTTATATTACATGGCTATATTGTTAAGTGTATTTTGAGATCAACGCGAAGCACAATCACTAAAGTTACGCCTAAAACAAAAGCAACTTTTGCGACCGAGCGGTATGTCTAGTCCAGACTAGTAAGTAGTACGGTACATTATATGTTCGTGCTGTGTCGTCACGATACCAAGTGGTCTCGTCAATGCCGTCAAGAAATATTGAATTTTACTCGATAAATTGTTATCGACATTAAAAAGTCGAAAATTTACAAGTTCGAATTCGCTCTACAAAAAAGGCAATGTGAGTTAGTTTATTGTCAAATATGCACCGTATTTTTTATCACTATAAGATTGTCGTAAAACTGTTAAAATAAGCAGTCGAGTCTGCTACTGTTTCATGTAATCTATCTCCTAGTGGCTTCGATGGTACTGTTCATAAAATACACCCGGTTTATAAAATATACCCTGAGTTGTCGGACAGGTTGAATTAATTGACGCGTTTTAACTTCTAGGTGCTACGGTCTACGACCCGCGTGATACATAACAACGATGACGACTGTCAGTCACGAAATAAAAATCCCCGACCATTGAGAGAGAGCTTTCACGAATTCGCGTGTGTAAACATCTAGCTTTAAGCGTAATATTATACGTACCTCGCACACACCGGCTTCTATACATTATTTGTATTGTTATTATTTGCCCGCACTTTTTGCTGTCGGCTGTACATACAGCAAGGCCTTGGACGATGAGCAGTAGCTTCGCCATATCTCAAGTTGGTTTTCGTCTCAAAAAATTTATTGTTTATAATTTGTATAAGTGCAAAGAGTTATGTAAAGCAACAATGGGTACTTTCACCTTTTTTTTTACTATTTTAAAATGAGTTACAATTTTAATTTTGATCACTACATTTTCTGTAATTTAGCTGAACCTATGGTGCAAAGTAAAGACCACATCATATGGATTGATCTTGAGGCTAGTTTTTTTATATCAATTTCGTATTTTCAGCTTAGTTTTTATTACATCCATGTAACTTGATATTGTTTTATTTATATTCACAGATGACTGGTCTCAATCTCATTGAAGATAGGATTTTAGAAGTTGCCAGTGTAATAACAGATAAAAATTTGAACATTATTAGTGATTCATTTGAAGTTGTTATAAATCAGCCTAAAGCTATTTTAGATGGCATGATTCCTTGGTGTCAGGAACAACATACAAAAGTATACAATCCTACTTGGTGATTTATTCAGCTATATTTCAACAATATCAACTATAAATTAACTTATAAAACTTACAGACTGGATTGATTGATGAATCACTCAAATCAGTTTTTGATGAAGAAATGGCAGAAGAAGCTTTAATAAAATTCTTCAAGCGATACGTACCTTCTAATTCGTGTCCATTAGCAGGTAATTGCTTGTATATGGACAGAGCTTTCCTTCAAAGATATATGCCAAGAGCTTTTGATTACTTAGGAAAAGATGTTATTGATGTTGCATCTATTAACGAATTAGCCAAGTTAGTAAAATAAAATTTGTCATTTCCACTATTTATGAACATATTTTTATAGTAGTATCATCGTTTTTGTGTTGTAGACGGTGGAACAAAAAAGTTGAGAAGAAAAAGAAAAGAAAAACAGGTGATCATAGAGCACTAGGCGACATTAAGGATAGCATTGAAGAACTTGAATACTATAAAAAAAATTTTTTTAACTGACTTGAAATAGTCAGTTTATAAATAGTTTTGTACAAAAGAAAATTGTTAAAAGTCTATGTATGTTTATATTTAAAATAATGTTCATGTAAAACCAAAAGATCATTTTTTAAAAATTTTAACTGTTTTTTGTAAACACCACGGTAGATTATGTTGATGAGATATGAGATTTTAAACAGCAAAAATGTATAAAGTATATATAAATGTATATTTTTACAACATCTTAAAATTGATTATTATTATTTCTTTGTTTATAATAATAAATAAAAAAAAAATAGTATTAGTTGAGCGACTTATTCGCTATATTATCATAATTCGATTCATACGTTGTCTTCTATTTTCAAATCTACAAGTAGTGTTCTTTATCCGAATAACCTGCCTCTTATGTCAACATCTTTAACGTGAGGAGGGATAAAGACGAGCATATACTGCTCCGTATTCTGACGTCAACAACTCGAATGAATAAGGAAGGGTGTGTTATAGGTATATACTCTACTTAGCTGAGTTAGCAGTGCTGTATCACAAAGTGTAGTATTGTACAGTCATACTGAGATTGGCATTATATAGGTATAGTATACCTTAGTTGCCGTTAGATCGGGGCCACAGGCCGTAGCGTAGCTCTCGTTCCATCCTTTTTCCCCGTTGAACATACCCAATACTAGTTTACGCAGTGTGAATAGAAGAAGTGAAATTGAGTTTCCGCAAAGGTGAAAAAAGCGTTTGACGCTTGTAAAACCCAGTTTTAATTTACATGAAGGTATGTAACATGAGAATTTTCACTTGACGTAAGAGCATAACAAATTTTGGGTGTTCCTCGTACGAGTACTGTCATATACTTATGTCGAATGTTATACTTACATTGCAAATAATGAATTTTTTTTGTAAAACATTTTTCTGTTCTTGTCCTTATTTTAATTTTCATCTGTTTCTCATCGATGATTAATTGATGAAAAATGTACGATGTTGCTGTGACTCATACACAGTGTACTTACTGATGAGTGCCAGCAAGGAGAGGCGTTGTTAATGCAGCGAAAAGTACAATACTTATCTCGTGTTTGCTGCATTCTTTCCTATGGTCGTTCGCAATTTTTAGTAAACTAACACTATGAAAGTCTAGCATTTCATTCTTCAATCAGATTTAAACACAATCGCTTATAAAAATTTTAATTTCAAGATTTAAAAAATTGAATCATTTTCTATTAAAATAACGAATAAAATTTTATTTTACAATTAAATATTTTATGGACAAGAAAATTTATTAAAGTGATAATTTTGTTTTGCTAGAATATTAAGTGACGCTGCAAACATGTCGGACCACTACGGGCCAATAACTTTAAAATGGGATCCCAAAAATTTAGAAATTCGTACCATGTCGGTAGAAAAAACTTTAGAGCCTTTGGTTCTACAAGTAACAACATTAGTCAATACAAAAGGACCAAGCAAGAAGAAAAAAGGCAAGTCGAAGAGAGCTAGCGCTCTTGTTGCAGCTGTTGAAAAAGCTACGGACAATTTTATTGAGAAAGGTGAACAAATTGCTTATGAAAATCCTGATATTACCGATGAGATGCTGAGTGCAGTTGATGAAGTTAAAAAAACTGGATCCACTATGAGTATTGCTGCCAGGTAAACAAAATGAATTATTTTTACTAAAATAAATTCTATTTTTCAAATCTTCATTTTATAAAATCAACAATTTTCAGAGAATTTTCAGAAGATCCTTGTTCATCATTAAAAAGAGGCAATATGGTACGAGCAGCTCGTAACCTACTCTCAGCTGTTACACGTTTGCTCATTCTTGCTGATATGGTTGATGTACATTTGTTACTTAAATCATTACACGTTGTTGAAGATGACTTGAAAAAATTAAAAAATGCTTCATCCCAAGGAGAATTGATAGAAAATATCAAACAATTTGGTAGAAATGCTTCTGAACTTATGAACCAAGCTGCAAAACGTCAACAAGAACTTAAAGATCCACAACTTAGAGATGATCTTGCTGCTGCAAGAGCAGTTCTAAAGAAACATTCTACCATGTTGCTTACAGCATCAAAAGTTTATGTCAGACATCCTGAGTTAGCTGCTGCAAAAGCCAACAGAGACTACGTATTAAAACAGGTTCGTAGCAGAAAACTTATGATTAATGAAAGCTATGATACAAATATTCAATAATAACATATACATGTAACATATACATGTAACACATACATGTAACACATACATTTAACTCATACATTTAAAACTAATGAAAATATTCATACACATTCAAGCTTCCAGAGTAATACATGTTCATTGCACATTTTCAATCAATAGATCAATACTCAACCCCTACTACAAGAATCACCTATAACAAGCTTAAATTTCACATGCACCTAGAACGCGCGCAACCCACATATGCGTGTGGGCGAAGAAAAACCATTATGTATCAGTTTAATTTTTTTACTCGTGCAGGTATGTGAAGCGGTGAATACGATAAACGACGTTGCGCAAGGTAAGATTCCAAGCGATAGCCAACATCCTTACGACGGACCGGGTGAATTAGCTGCGGCGTTGGACGACTTTGATGAACGTATGGTCATGCATCCATTGGCTTATAACGAAGTTCGCACCAGGCCAAGCTTAGAGGAACGCCTCGAGAGCATAATCAGTGGCGCAGCGCTTATGGCCGATTCTTCGTGCACAAGAGATGACAGAAGAGAAAGAATCGTTGCTGAATGTAATGCTGTAAGACAGGCATTACAAGACTTGCTGAGCGAATACATGAAGAACGTTAGTATATACTTTTATCAAATCATTTCTTATCGGTATTCCTTTTGTTACCTCTTATTCAATAAGATGAAATTTTCTTACTTCAATAGAGTGCTTTTTATTTTTTTAGTCAATTTTAATACATATTTCAAATAAATTCAACTCCTTTAATGTTCATTAATGATTTTCGAAACTTAATATTTTTTACAGTTTATTAAAATTTTGTAATAAAAATCGATTGAATAATTTAAGAACCATGCAGAAAGCATCTTATTTTTTCTACTTTTAACTTATTTTTAAGCAATCTATTACAATGTTTCGTTTTATTTTTGTTTTAACTCTTGACAGTTACAACTGGCTCGTGCTGGTAGAAGGGTAAATATTTCAAATACCCCGTACTTCCCGTTTATTGTTAAATTATATTCTCCTTATCAACTAATTGTACCCCAAACTACGTTTTTGATGATTTATACCTTAAGTGTTGTGAAGTTTGTGAGTGTATTTTAAAAGTATATTTCAACAGAACAAACTTCTTTTATGAGCAAATGCTTCACTAATTTGAAAAGTATTTAAGAAAATTTGTGCGTTTTGACTACTATAAAGCTAAAAAAATTTCTTAATGCAATTCTTTTGTTTGTTTATCAATGCTGCACTGTAACGTTTGCACTTTTGGATTTCCAGTAAATATAGTTAATCAACACTACTATATGAGCACAAAATTATTAAGATATATAAAAATGAAACTTCCTTGCAAACTTGAAAGTTGACTTATTTTTGAACCAAAAAATTTAATTTGTCTATTATTTATGCTGATTCTACAGTTGAAGAATACTAACCATGAGTTCGAAAATCTGTTTTAAAGTTTTGAGTGTTCTAATTTAGAGATCATAAATATTTCTTCAAATTTTATGTTTTTATCATTTAGATGGGTGTGGAAGAACAGTCTGAAGGACTCGAACGAGCCATCGACCATATGTGCAAAAAGACCCGCGACTTACGCAGACACTTGCGAAAAGCTGTGGTCGATCACGTCTCCGATAGCTTCTTGGAGACGAGTGTTCCTCTCTTGGTCTTGATTGAAGCCGCTCGCAACGGTAGAGACAAAGAAGTTGAAGAGTATGCCCTCGTATTCACCGAACACGCAAACAAATTAGTAGAGGTAAGCCCGCAAACTTACTGCTAAATTTCTTACATGAACTCTTACCAAATTAATTTGTGGTAGGTGGCAAATCTAGTATGCAGTATGTCCAACAACGAAGATGGCGTGAAAATGGTACGCTACGCTGCGGCTCAAATAGAAAATCTCTGCCCTCAAGTAATCAATGCGGCGCGCGTCTTAGCCGCACGTCCACGATCCAAAGTAGCTCAAGATAATATGGAGGTGTTCCGTCAAGCTTGGGAGAATCAAGTCCGTGTTCTGACTGAAGCCGTGGACGACATCACGACGATAGATGATTTTCTCGCAGTATCAGAAAATCATATTCTCGAAGATGTCAACAAATGCGTGTTAGCTTTGCAAGAGGGAGACGCTGACACTCTGGATCGCACAGCTGGAGCGATCCGTGGTCGTTCGGCTAGAGTTTGCAACGTCGTCCAGGCTGAGATGGACAATTATGAGCCGTGCATTTATACCAAGCGCGTGCTCGAGGCTGTTAAGGTTCTCAGAGAGCAGGTCATGCCTAAATTTGCCCAGAGAGTTGAGGTGGCCGTTGACGCATTAGGCAGTACACCTCCAAAGGACGTGGATGAGAACGATTTCATCGATGCTTCCAGGCTCGTGTACGACGGTGTCAGGGAAATCAGACGAGCTGTCCTCATGAATAGGGTGCGTACCAGGGATATTTTTTCGTAAGCTTATTTTTATTGTTGATTTTATTTTATTCCTTATTACTTTACAGGCTGATGAAGATTTAGACCCAGAAGATGTTGAACTGGATGAGCACTACACATTAGAGACACGTAGCAAGTCAAGCGCCCAAACAGGCGAACATGGTGTTGATGAGTATCCAGAGATCAGCGGTATAACCACGGCTCGTGAAGCTATGCGTAAGATGACCGAGGAGGACAAACAAAAAATTCTTCAACAAGTTGAGCATTTCCGCAGTGAGAAATTGAAATTTGATCGTGAAGTTGCCAAATGGGATGATGCCGGCAACGATATTATCGTTCTTGCCAAACATATGTGCATGATCATGATGGAAATGACGGATTTTACTCGTGGTCGTGGCCCCTTGAAGACCACCATGGACGTCATCAATGCTGCTAAGAAAATTTCTGAATACGGTACGAAGCTTGACAAGCTTACTCGACAAATTGCCGATCAGTGTCCTGAGAGCTCAACGAAGAAGGACCTTATCGCATACTTGCAAAGAATAGCTTTGTATTGCCACCAGATGAACATCACGAGCAAAGTCAAAGCGGACGTGCAGAATATCAGTGGTGAACTGATCGTATCAGGCCTAGACAGTGCCACTTCTCTTATTCAAGCAGCTAAAAATTTAATGAACGCTGTCGTTCTTACTGTTAAGTGTTCTTACGTCGCCAGTACTAAGTATCCCAGACAATCCACCATTACGGTAAGTTTTTTCTCGATTATTTATTATTATTATTTGCTTTTAAACAATAAAATCATTCCATAATTCTTAATAAAACTGATGAGTAAGCAAGTATCTAGAAAGGTATGATTTGACAATAAACAATTATTGGGCTTCCAATGTTTGTAGACTATTGGCGAGAATGAAAAAGAGAAAAATGAATGTCTGGAAGATCCGCTCCTGTTCTACTTACCCGTATCATATAATTTATCTATTACTTATTCAGTATCACTGGTATAAAAATTAAAAGTGCACGTGAATAAGCTGTCTAATTAGAACTAACGTTCGCATATTTACACATTGCAACAATATACCTGTATTTATACTATTTAATTAAACTAATCAGGCCACTAACACAGCTAATATAATTATTGATCATTGACACCGATCTTTGCTATCAAAATATCACATGCATACTTCAATAGTATTAATGTTTCAAAGCTTGCTAATAAAAATAGCTTACATGACAATACATCAGAACATAATTTAAAAATAATTCGTGCACAGCACCCTTATAACTACTAAAATCTGAGTTTTTAAAAATGAATTTAGCTAATAAATCCTTTTTATTGCTTGCTAACCTTGTATTTGGAATATGTAGACCGTAAGTATGCGATTTGAAAATGATTACGTATAATAACAAAAGAAAACCTTATTTTAAACTGAGATCGTTGAAAATAATATATCTTCTGAAACGTTCCACTAACCCAAATATTTTAAATGAATTTTCACATTTTAGTCTCCAATCGTCGTATGGAAGATGAAAGCACCAGAGAAAAAACCACTCGTTCGCCCCGAACGCCCAGAAGAAGTTCGCGCTAAAGTACGCAAGGGCTCGCAGAAAAAGGTTCAAAACCCCATTCATGCGCTTTCCGAGTTCCAGAGTCCAACCGAAAGTGTTTAAACATCTAATCATAACACGCAGAGCGTTCGGAACTCATTCGTGCATCTAATGCACGATTACACGAGCTATCTTTTAAATTTTATATATATTTTTATTTGTATCAATCTTCAACAACATTTTTTTCTTGTAATCTAATATAATCATACAGTACAAGAGACTGCCAATCATGAAGTATCGATTACTTGAAGGGTTGTATATAAATACATTTAATCTTCATATTTGTGACTGAAACATTTTTTCGATAAATTTTTATAATATATAAATGAAGGGTGAAAAACTAAAAATTGGTGATTCTTCGTGCGATAATAATCGATGCATTGGGCGATAAGTCTTAGGTAAAAGAGGCGATATACTTACGTGTTTCTTGCACGTATCCATTTGAAGCAATTGCTTTTTACAAAAAAAATTTGTAACTTATTATATAAGTGTATTAATTTAAAGCAACTAAATAATTGAATTTATACAAAACAAGTTGAATTTTACTACCAGATTTTAATAGTTAAGTAGCACTATTTTTTTGTTATTTATACGTAATTGCGCACTAACAATTTCCATTTAAAGTATTCTAAAAATGTTTTATTTTAAATTAATGCATACCATCGCAAATGAAAATTTACACAAACTATCAATTTTTTTAAAAATATTTCACAGGAAATTCTAAATAACTCAAATGAAAATCGTTATACTTTTTATACTTTGAATTTTCTACCTAATGCTGTGTATTCATGAATTTATAACGATTTGTGTTGAAAAGTGAACGAAATGATACTTGAAAAAAAAGAAACACGATTTAGTAATTAAGTTGTATGATAAGTTTAATTGTAACTATACTTATGGGAATATATAAATCGATGAAGTGTAATCGAAATTTTTTAAATAAAAAATTATTATATCAATATTAATCACTTTTAAGCATGTGCTCTTAAAAATTTGTATTTCTGAAAATGATTTATTTATGAATTACTTGGTTTGATAAAACATTTTAAATCTTTTAATGCATAATTGAGCTTTTATAGATTAAGGATCTCCATATTTAATCTATAAATTATTTATTCAAAAACGCTTTGAACATTCTTTTAATTAGATGATTATCATAGTATAAAGCAAACATTAACGTCTTGAAAAGTAAAATTCAATTTTAATTTAACATGCTCAAAAAAAAGTATTATAAAAAAGGCAATATAAAAATTTAAGTTGATGTAATGTAACATTTGCTATTAACTACACAATATTATAAAAAAATAAAATTTTACACGTAATCGAAAAAAAGTGTGTATTACTTATTGATCTTTGAATATACCATTAAGGAATAATTATAAACATATGTTCAAAAATAAAATAATCTTAAATTGAGTTTTTGGCGTAGTCTTTTTATTTTTTTTATTAGCACAATGCCGTTTAAATGCTATAAACAAAATTATAATAATTTAAAATGCTGTAGTTTTTTTATCCTGAAACTTAAAGATTATCTGGAACATCTTAAAGCAAACATTTCAATGAAATATTAACAATGAACATTATTAATCTAGTATTTTCATTCTCAATTCATACTTTATGACAAAAAAATAAAAAATGAAATGTCATTAAAAATCATCATTACGTATCCAACGTAAAATTTTAACTATAACTCGGTTGAATTCTTCAGTTACCAATTAGTAAAATGTAAATTAACTCATTAAACGTATTAGCTACATTTTGAACTTATATACTTTTGTACTCGAATTTCATAAAATTACATTTTTGAAAACTTTGAATCTCTCTCCAACATTTAATGAATTCATAAAATTTATACATTTAGTTATAATTATAATAACTGCTAATTTAGTGATTCTACTATTCAAAAATTTTTGTGGCGCACCATTGTTTTTTGTACAATTTAATCTGCTATATATTTTTACATTTAAACGCGCTTTTAACTGTTACAATTACGATATTATTGATTATAATCATAAATAATAATATTCAAAATTATTTTCAGAATCAAATAATAAACGTATTTGCTTTTACGCTCACATTCAACTTATTTTGTCGATCCATACAGCGAAAACGATATCAAATCAGTTAATTAACACTAGTGAAAAAAACATTGTATGTGATGAATTTACACATTTTATATACTTGTCTTGACTTACAAATTATAATCAATAATATAATTAATTATTAGGTGGTATATGCGTTCATATTTAGATTGTTATGAAACAACCCAAACAACGGGCATTTCTTCAAATTACAGTGGGAAGAACGTTTGTTAGACATCTGACAAACGGTCAAGATTTTATTCTGATTATTTTCATTAATCAATTTATAAACCATTTGGACAGACAAAAATGATCGAATCTAAGCCAGTAGAAAATAGTATCAATATTTACGTCTTTAAAATTAACAAATGAAACATGTATATTTTGAGTTTTTAAATGGTTTACTACAGCTTTAAAGGAAAATATTTCTATCCAAAAGTACGTATATTTTTATTTAGAGATTTAGCTTTGATACCATTCTTAAATTCTCATAAATCAAGCACCATTTACTGTTATAATAAGTAGCCAAACGAAATTTTTACCGTATGGTATTTTTCTTCAATTACATAATTAATTAAAAAGGTGTATAGAAAGAAAACTTGTAAAATTATAGTTTAAGAGTCTTTAAACCAAAAAAAAAATTACTGATGACATTGACTTTCAAATCGTTTGTGAGAGGTTTTTGGCGTGATAATGTAAAATTTGTGAAAATATTCAAAGTGTAAATTTTTCTTGTAACCATCATTAGTGATATTAAAAATTTAAGACATTCAAATAGAGATGTAAGTACAAAATAGTCAACGCATTACTTTAAATAGACACTTTTATCGAAATTGATACCTTAACGAAATTAGAAATCTACGGGATAATACTATACTCACTTTCTTATAAATTCAATTTTTCGAGTATAAATATCCAAATATACAAATCTAAAAATCTAAAAACAATTTTTTTTACATATCTTTTTATATAGCTATTTTTATTGTTTTTGTTTGCACGTGTCATCTGCTTTACTTTGAGCTTAAAGATGGTAGAATAATCAAAGTTATTTATTTAAAATTTAAATTAGTCATAACAGGATTGCCTTTGAGTATAAATCTCATAAGACTAGACTAGTGTTCAACAAGCGAGGCTCGTAAGTCTTGAAAATATAATACAATTTATTTTAATCTTCAACTCGTATTTACACCTTCAAGATGAATAGAAAAAGCTTTTTTTAAAAAGCAACAATCGATTTACGAATCTAGTGAAATGCATTTTTTTTTTTAACCTGACAAAAAATTCTGTTATCGTTTTTTTCCTATGCAAATTGAACAAACACGCAATTTAATGATTGAAATTCTGATTTATTAAGGAATTATTAAGTCCTTCAATTGATAAAAATGTTCCCATGATTATTCATAAACTATTAATATACAGTAAAACAAATTTTTTGCTCATGAAATACAGCAAATATATTTATGTACAACACGTGCTTTCTCACTCTGTTTCTTCATTATCAATAATATACATATTATATTAGTTATATAAATCGGACAGCATTATAACTGATTTTTTTCATCTTATGTTTTTTTTTTGTATATGACTACTACTTTGCACTTTTTGTTTTTCTTTTATCTAGTTTTATATCTATTATAATTTGATCTTACACAATTAACGTATTGTACCTAATCATTTATCGATTATGGGAAGTTCATTCGATAATTTTATATTCTACACATGCCAGTATAATGGATTTTTTTGTTTTTTGTATTTTTATAAAAAGTAAGGAGTGAAAATTGGGACTTCTACGACGACTCAGAATTGCTCTCTTGCGTACTACTGTAGTTTGGAACAAACTCAGCCGCTTCTGGATTAAGTGTACTCTGAAAAATACAATTATTTTACAATTTGAAGAAACTGCTTGTAAGTATGGTAGTGGGTGAAAACGCTAGTACCATACGGTGTTTATTTATTACCTCATTTACAATGTCGACATCGACTCGTAAGTTGTCGAGCTGCGCGCTCAATTCTATACTCTCGCACGCGTTATCCAGCTCATCTTGTAACTGATCCATTCTGTGTTGCTCCTCGCAAACCCTCATTAGTTCTCTTTCCTCTAAATCTCTCATAAACTGTGGACAGATTTAGTTTAAAGTAATTTGATATACATTTTTTTCTTCATTAATAATGTTAAAACGTTAGCGTACGTTCGAGTCGTGTTCTTCTTCATCTGCCATCCATAAGTAATCTGAAAAGTCATTGTCCGGTGTGGCAGACGTGGTCGATTCAGATTCAGGCTCTGAACCCTCATAAACGAAGTCCATTGAAGGAATTTCAAGTCCGTAACAACCAGTTTCTGAAGGGGCGGCGTGGATTTTCATGTTCATTACACTAGCTTGATTAAACTGCAAAAAGAGGGAAAATACATCGAATAAGAATTTCATAAGCTATAAAACTTATCGGTAAGTTCAAGTGTTTTGACAAATTGAACGTTGAAAAAAAAATGATACCTCAACATTTCAATAAACGGCAGATTAAAGGAATAACAGTTTAATATTTAGAATGATCTCATAGTTTATTCGTTTTGTCGCTCAAACAGTTAAAATAAAACAGTTTCAACGAAAAATTGTCGAGGCTTTTACATACAACGAACATATCTATAGTTATATAAAAATCACATTGTTAAAAGATCAATGTTTACACTAAAGTCTAACCTGCAAAATGAATATTTGTCGGCACGCTTATTTTTGGTCTTTTTAAAATGTTCAAAAAGATGCCATACGAACTACAACAGATGGTACCTGTAAATACAGAAGGGCGATACCAACTAAAACGTATGCAATATCTGCTTATCTTTATATTTGTTAAAATGAAGATGCGTCAGTAATGACGAAGAAGCGTACCTCTTCGCAGAGCAGCAGCAAATGTTTCATGATGAGTTTAAAAAGTGTCGTCGATTATGTATATTATTATGCCGTATTTATTCGGCAAACGAAGACCCGAAAGCTTTGAAAGGTAAAACTGAGAATTTTCTACGACATGTCGCCGGGAGCCAGGAGTGGGTTTAAAATTTCGGAGCGCGCGCGCGTGAACTGTCACGTTGTCATAACGGTGCGGTGAATGCGGCCGACGATGTCGGCTCGGCTCAGCCGAGGACCGACTCGAGAGCCGCTACAGGCGCATCACGACGCGCGACGCGACACGACGTCGTCGTCGGCCAGCCGGAAAATTCAGTCGTCGATTGTCATTCAAGTGCAATTACTAAGTAGCATTGATACTTTCGCCCGTTGCCGATTCAAAAAACAGTATATATATCTATCGTAAAGATGCCGCGAGCAGCGACCATGTTTGTTACGTGGACTGGTCGAGCATCTTTTAAAGCACACTTTAAAGAGCCGGTAAGCGGTTTTTTGTTTACAAACAAGAAGCACAGACGGTAGCCAGTTGGCGCGCGTGCCAAACATTGGCGACGAGCAGCCAAGAAGAATATCAGAAGAAGCAGATAAACTCGACTCCGATTATAAGCTATGGCCTTGGTCGACCGAGCTCGCCTTGCATATGTGCAAATGAGGGAATTTCAATTAAATTTCGAGTAAGAGGAGAGAGAGAGAGAGTGGCGGCAGAAAAACTGCTGCTGAGAAATTTTTATGGGTTACTCGTGCGGTTATAGTCCGCCGTGTGGTACATTTGAAAGGCCGATGCACATAAGCGAGCCGAGGCCAACATATACATAGCAGCGACAATCGCGCAGTTCCTTCCTCGCCGTGTGTATACGTATACATTATGTATATGATAATTATAAATACGTCACAAAGTACTCAAGCTCGTCTGCCAGCATTAACGGGGGGGAAAATGACAATTAGCTCGAGAATCGCTCGCGGAATCAATCGACGAACCGAGCGAACGGACTCGCGGAATCGACGAATGTCAAGTCTCGCGCGAATGAGAGAGAGAGAGAGAGAGAAAGAGCGCAGCCATCTTATATGCTGCGTATGCATCAGCAGCAGCAGCAGCAGCGAATTCGCGCGATCCCAATTGCAGTTGGCAGCTCGCTCCCACCCCCTTATTGTGATCGAATGTAACGCACTGTTTGTTCGTGTTTTCCTTGTTTACATAAGGTTTGCCGACTTTTGAGGTGACACCCAGTAGCCCACAGTCGGGCACGCATACAACAAAGGAAAAAATGGGGAAAACTGGTCCGGATTAAATGTACTGCGATTGATTAATAAAGAGGAGAGGGCCGAGAACGCGCTCGCGAGCAGCTTATTAAAGAGCCGCGCTGGCGGAAAATCAACGGCGAGTTAGCGAAGAGCTTACCTTGTAATCGATTGGATCAGCAGCGGTTTGCGATTTAGAATCGCCAAGTGTACCAAAATTAACTTGTAGGGCAGGTATAATACGGAACGAGCCTCCTCCTGTGAGCTGCGAGTGCGGCGCAAGAATCGTTAGCTATATATTACAACGGCTTTCCTTACAAAGCGTATACTCTTCTCTTTGCTTTTATCCTTCTATCCAGTCGTCGACGTAGACTATTCTGTTTGCAGCTCGCGAAGGATATCCTCGTGAAACGTGATCGACACTACTATGATCGCACGTACATATATATAAATATATCTGTATATAATATAATGCGAGGAACGTCGACGCAATAGAGAGAGAGAGAGAGACGAACACTCGAGCTGTTTCGGAGCACTGAGCAGTGACGCCTCAGTTTTGCTGCCTCGTTGTTCGTTCGGTTTCCTACTTGCGTCGCAAATATTGCTTCCCACCTCGCGTGTATGCGCGCACCAGTCCCAGCAGGCAAGCGCAGCAAAATATAGAATTCAGCATATAAAACCAACACACATACAACCCAACAGCGTCTCTCCTTTCCCTTCTCCGTACTATACTGTCTTCTCTCGTATTATCGCTTCCCCGCGTGATCGTGAATCGAGAGGGAGAAGAGCTCGACTTTTTGCACCGCTTTTGCGCTCGCAGTGACGCCGCGATTGACCGGTCAGCTTTTCGGTCAACATTCGCGCTAGCGCCAATTTTCAAATCTGCTGATTGCACTCGCGAGTGTTCGCGACGGTTAGCTGCGTCTTTTTTGCCGGCCACGCCATACCGGAAATTCGATTCCTGAAAATTCACGCGTTTCGGAGCTTAAGCCAAATTCCGCTAATTACGTACCTGCGCCAAACGCGCGGGATTCAACGTCACGGATCAATTAGTCAAGATTTCTTCGTTCGTAAAAATAGATTCGGGAAAAAAGTTGCCGCGCAAAGATAAAAGAATACGAGACGACGCGCCGTTGTCGTCGTCGCGCGATCAGCGCGAGTCTTTCAACTCTGCTCGGCACTACATGTGCAAACTATAATGCACTTTGTTCCCGCGGACGCGTCAACGTCTCGCGTACGCCACCAACCCGTCGATATCTTGCCAAAATCTCATCCGATCGTGTCTCATTCCGCTAATTTTTCTCTCGTTAATGCTGTATATTTAACGCGCAGCTCGAGCTTTTCTTTTTTCATTCACGAGAATGACAAAAAGACGTTTCGTTGTTCGAGCGGGATCGACCTCTTTTGCCTAATTAATTTTTAAACCCCCCCCCCGAAAGATGATTCATCCTCAACGTCGTTATACTGTAATTAATTGAAAGACTAGAAAGCTATTTTTTATAAACCTCAACGATGGAATGCTCGAACGCGAGCTGTCGTTTCGAAAACTTTCATCATCCTGCGTTCACGAGGCGAGTGAGTACATGCTCGAACTGGAGCTTCCCGGAGTGGAGAACTGATGTAACGCGGTAACGCAGTGGCGTAAAGTATAATACGAAGCGCGAAGCAATTTTCCCTATAACCGTTTGAATCGAGAATAAAACAAGATAACAGTATATTAAAAAAATTAAGAGTCGCATAACAGCGCTCGAACGGAATCAGGAACGATACGAGCGTGGATAACGGCCGGCAGACAATTGATTTCGTAATTTGTACGCGTCTATAACGTTTTTGCGTTGAAAGCTAAAATTCAGCACGATTAGTCACGATAGTCGCTTAAAAAAATTTATTTTATACATAGTAAAATAGTACAACAAAAATGAGTAGCTAAATCGAGTGTGTGTTGAGAAATGACACTATCACAGAAACTCATTACTGAAGTATGTCACACATGCAGGTATACATATCGGACACTATAGTAAATATATTAGCAGCTATTGTAATAAACTGCAAGGAATTCATTGTTTGCGCATTATACACACATTTGATCATCGATTGTCGGTATATGCGTGCATGTATATTATAAACCGCGAACGCCGCGGTGGTGTGCGCGAGCGGAGGAGGTGGTTGTTCGCAAAAGTTTAGTAGTATTAGTATTAAAGTAATGTACATAAACCGCCTCTCCCACTCTGTCGTGCTAAAAAGTGAACCGACACATACTATATGGTCGCGAGTTCTCTCTGCTCGTGCGGTGGCCCGTGTTGACGTTTCTCTGCCTGTGCCTGCGCCTGTGTGAGTGCGTGCGTGTGTGTGCGTGCGCTGCGCTGCAGAACTGCCAGTCTGCGTGCACAACCAAAACAAAGCACAGCGCAGTACTTAGTAAGCGCGGCCGAGGCGACGACTCCGCAGTCCGCGATCCGCTCACGAGCCGTACGGATAAGAGATATATTTTTTTGCACGAGAGGCTCATCTGGCCCCTAGCCAATACCTATATCTATCTGCGCATCTCGCATAGTCCGCTGCGGCATTTCAAGTTTTTCGTTGTTTTTTTTTTGTTGTGAACTGCGTCGATCGAGTGAGAGAGCGAGAGAGTCCGAGGCACTTGTTGCTCGCTCCGTTCGTTCAGCCGCAAGTGCAACATCGTAAGCTTCGAGAGGGCATCGAACAATCATCGAGTCCGTTTTCAGCGCGTAAAAGTTGGCCGTACGCAACGAGAGGGCCAGAAGCCCAAAAAGGAGCTCCTCCGCGAGGCGCAGCTACACAGCGGAGGAATAGCACAAATCAGCGCCTGTCGTTGTCCCGTCGATTGTCGAAATAAAGGACAGCTGCTACGCGCCTGCGTGTGGCGTAATATAAACATTATATAGAGAGAGAGAAGTGAGAGAGAGAGCCCCTGCCGGAGAGACTCTGGAGAGTATCGCGCGGGGCTGCTGCTGCTGCTGCTATATATCTGCACTATTCGGACTCGCTATACAGTGCAGTATACCTCACATAGTAGCGCATTTATACACACAAGCTTATATACATCGAGTAGCACGCAAGGGAGAGCGGAGTATATAGAGAGCGCGATTATACGCGGAGGCAGAGAGGCTCTCTCGCTTGGCCTGCCAAGTGCTGCACCGTCGACCGGACAACGCATCGCATCTCTGTATACATACATTAGTGGCTTCTCTCTCACTTTCTGTGCTGCTGCCACTGGCTGCACATCCTACAGCGCAGTGCAAGCCGCTATATAAATTAGCGCTGGGCTTTTGTACTGCGTTCTTCGGGGCCAAGTGAGAGAATCTACGCTGCTCGTGTGCACAATTCAACGGGCACGTCTTAACTCCGATCCAGTGGCCGGACAGCCGCGTACGTCAACATGTCGAGCAACAACGCCAAATTCGCCTCGGACGAGACGCTCGGAGGTGAGTTCATATGCATTGAGTTGTGCGCGCACTTCTGACAGCTGTCAGAATCAGCGTCGACCCCACGTATACACAACATGTACATAATTCGTGCCTTTTGCGTATAGGCTTGCTCGATGTTTACCTATATGTATGAGGCATTTTTTTTTTGTATACATGGAAGTTCGTGTAGAGCCATTCCCCGCCGCGCGCGCGAACAAGCTGCAGAGCCGAGCGAGAGAGTGTAAACACAGGCATGCGCCTGCAACGCTATACCTAACAATCGTATATACACAATACAACGCTCTCTTTTTCGCACGTAAGAGACTTTTGCGTCGCAGGTTCGTCGGCACCCGTGGCCATGACGATGACGTTCTCGGGCGAGCTCGAGATCGATTTCGCCTCGTTATACTTTCGTCTTCGCTGTAGAATCTCGAGTCTCGTAAACGAGGACAAAACGATGCCAAGAGATCGGAGTCGTCGTCATCGCGTCGTCGTGCGCGCAAGACAGAACAGCTGTCTTTTGTTTGGGGTTCGCTTGCCGCCGCGCTTAGCTCGCTCTCTCGTCCTCTCTTGCTATATACGCGATGATCGCCATCGCTCTCGACTCGCTGCACGTACGCATCATTTTCGCTCGCTGTGAACAACGATGTTTGTTGTTGTTTTTTTCCCCCTCGTTACCTTATTAGATTAGAAATTATACGCGGGCATTGCGCTTTCGCCCACGTACATGCACGTAAGCGCACCTACCTATGGATATATTGTAGTACGCGTTAAGAGCGTAATAACGCGCAGGTAATACGACTTATCGCGAGAACGTATCGAATTATCGATGCTCGATCGAGCCTATTAATAACAACCGAGTCAAATAGAGCATGCCGAAACTGCAATAAACAAACATTACATCACGACACATCCAAGTTGAAAAAAAACCAGGAGCTGTACCAATAAAAACGCCTGTTGCTACTTTATAAGGCTACGAAAATCTCTCACAACTCGCCCCGCGCTACCATCATTGCTTCTACACTCACATCTCTCTCTCTCTTTTTACAGCTCGCGCGAGCGCTTAATGTTTACGTTCTTATCGTATGATTTACTTTTTCTCCTCTCCTTTTTTTTTCTTTTCTGCAACGACCTGTGTCGTCGCACGCGTGCGCCTCTGCCTCGTGTGTGCGTGTCTCTGCATCGCATTATAATATATATACACAAGTTGTAAACAAAGATTATCAGAAACAGGTTTTTACTAGCGCTTATTATAATGCTGCGCGTGCTGATTAATCGGACTCTTCTTTTAAGCCCCTCGCTTGTTTTTATTCTATATTATATTAATATACGCGATATACAAATCTGACGTAACGCATTCAATGCCTACGTATTTATTTGTCAATAATATTATTGTTTCGGAGTCGGAGGTTTTTTTGCCTCGCAATCGCGCGATCGTTCGCTCGCAATCGTCGTATGAAAAAAAAAGGAGAGGAGCTCTTGCTCGCACGCAGGGGGTGGGAGAGCAAAAAATAAAGAGAGAGAAATTCGAGAAGAGGCTCGAGGAGAAGAGATAGCTGCCGATAAACGACAGGGGCGTGAATCGGCTTCTCGCCGTTGTATCGTGTACAATTTATTTTTAGGCTCGATAGGCGCTATCAAAGGCCGAGATACATTACACACGCTGTACTGTACGATATACGTGTATGTAACACGACGTTAACCAACTGCTCGCTCACATTTTGGCGCGCGTGCATTATTATTTGCAGCATTATGCGAGTGCGCGTTGTTATGTATCGTATGATACACGTATCGACGTGGTCAAGCTCGAGCGAACAATTCGATACGTTCATTACGAAGGCGTTTTACAGTTGCTAGCTCGTTGGGTGTTGGTTGCCTCGACGGACGCGTTAGCGATGTTTGGGTCGTTTTGAGAACGTTCGAGTCGTCGTGCGTGGTCAAGGAGGAAAATAAAGTCTCTCTAGTTAGGTATGGAGCTTTCCAAATAAATCGGATGAAATTCAGCACTGCAGTTGGCGTTGTACAGGCTGAGATTCGGATTACCTCGCATCGACGATATTACTTTATTATAATACACACATAGTCGCCTACCAAGGACGAGTTTTATATGTATTTGTTGTGATAGGCGTGCGCCGAGCCGAGTGGCGTATATATACACTGCGGTAAGTCGTGTAATAACGTGGGTGCAACACAAAGCCCGCGCGCGCGAGGCCTGCCTTATAATATAGCCTGGCTTGCTGGCTAGGCGGCTGCACATCGGCAAAGTGCACTTGGCAGGCGCATTAACGCAACGTCTCTCTCGCTCTAATACAATAAGGCGCCGTAAGAACGCCTCGCTTTGTGAGCGCGCAAAACGTCGTCGTGCCTCTGCAGAGGCTCCATAAGCTCGTGCATTATAATATGTAATGCTGCTGCTGCTGCTGCTGCTGCTGCTGCTGCTGCTCAGAGGCCACGTCACGCCAACTTTGGCACGTCGATGTAATCGTCGAGCTGTTGCGTTGCGATCGCGCTCATGGTTCCGTTTTGTTACTCGTCTCCGAGCCGCAGCGACCCCATCGACTATACGTATCGAGCGCCGTTAAACGTTTCGTCGAAACGATCTATGCGTACGCGCGCGCGAGCTTTTCCAGGCCCGCATAACACCTCGAAAAAAAAGTAACTCTTCCACGAAGCCGATCGATGATTGTTATTACGTGCAGCTCGAGCAGCTAATTCTATATCGTTACTTATCCTCTTCCCCCTCTCCCCCTAAGCAGTACTTAGTAACCACTTTTCACGAGGCAAGCAAATAACGATTTTTTTTCTTTATTTTTTCATGTGATATATCATGCGATCAGCGGGCGTCCCTACCGCCCCGTCACCCGAGTCAGTTGAGTCATCCGAGCTTGCGATACCGCTGTGGAAGAGCTACTTTATGAAAAGTGAGGGGCAGAGACAAAGCGAAAATTAGCGTGTACACTCCCGTGCGCGCGACGCCGGCCGCTTCCATAAATATATCGATTTTGCACACTCTTTTTTACAATCACAAAAGCTCATGCCTCGTTAACACATTTGCTCCGACGTTGATATTTTAAATTCCGTCAAAAAAAGTAACACAAGATGTTTTTTCTGCTGTTTCACAGAGTCATGGGTGGTCTGCCCGACGCCGGTCGACCGCGTGACTCCTTTGCCCTTCGGCAGCGGTAGCGAGGAGTACCTGCGACTCCTGAGGGACGCCCAGCGCGACTCGACCCACTCGTCCGCCAGGCACTCGCTGGCCTCCTCGAGGCGCGACACACCGAGAGACAGGTGAGCTTTTAAGCTTCTACCAAACTGTAAGTTTTATTTCGCTTTTTTTTTTGTCTCGTTGATGCGTCGTCGCTATACACGTATAATATACATTGTACGTAGGTTAAAAATGACTCGTTGATTATATCAAACATGAGACAATCTATAGATTTGTTTGTAACTTTGAACGATTGTGCGTTTCAGTCCCAAGAGCCCTCCCAACAGTCCCAACAACGAATTGTCGACGGAGGATGAGCTCAAGGGAGTCTACATCAATCACACCAATCACAAGGTTCGTTTCTTAATTGTTATTTTACTCCGATGATTACAGCAAGCAAGTCTATATCCCAGATACAGAAATTGTCTTAGATCCGGAACATTTTAATCGGGCTAAAAACTCGCTCGTATCCACCAGTATAACATCTGCGAAAACAGAAGCTCGTCTAAACGCTCGTATTTTAGCCTCGTTGAGCGAATAATTAAAATATTAACATTACGGATAGGCACATATAGCACGCAGAATGCTCGGCTCAATTTATTCTAGCTCGAGCAATCGCCACGGTATTCATAGAAATGTATATACACAGTCGGCTCTCGGCTTCAGCGTTTCGCGCGCGTACATCATATAATACACACGTATAATATGCACGGAAAAATTTGCTTTGCTAATTCCATTTACGCGTAAAACTCGCGACTCGCAAGTGCAGGCATATTTTTAGGCGTATAAAACCGCACGACGTCGATTTTCATGTACGAATACAGGTAAATAATGGATAAAAAAGAAAAGAAAAAAAAATACGCCGAGAAACGACGCGACGCGATGTGTACAAAAGTTGTGCAGAATTGGAGCTGCAACGCACGGGTAGGCGCGCTCGCGCGACAACGCGTGTAAACAGTTCGTTCTCGCGCGTGTTTTTGTTTTTCCAAACTCGAGAAGTTCGTCGCGATCGCGCGCAGTAGCGGCATTTAAACTGCGCATCGCGCGATTCATGACACGTCGTTCGCCGCGGATCGTCAATATTTTCTTCTCTCGAAAGAACGAACGTACGAACGAATAATCATTGTTCATCAACGCCGATGCACACAGGCGCATTCTCATCCGTGGCTATTGACATTTTTCCTTTTTCCTTCTTCAAACTACTCGTTTATGTATATATGTGCATATAAAGATACGAAAGGAAACGCATCGGCTAATCGTTCCCTCGTCGTTCGAGACAACAAATGACCGTGTCGATCGGGCGCGCAACTTTTTCTCAAAAAACCGATCGGAGCGGAGCGAGATAGAGAGCGGCTCATTGACCTCTCAGCAGTATAGACGCATTCAAAAACGAGCGATACGGCACGACGCTCTTGTCCGAATGCAAAGCGCATAAGGACGATCCGTTCTCGCTCGCTGCATAGTAAGCCTCGCCGCATCAAGATAATCGTCGTGCTTGCGCGCGTCGTCGTCGTAAAGAAGTTTGATCTCGCGTGACGCGATACTTATCGTAACTGCGTAGATTCTCTTACTCGCGTTTACACGCGGCCGAGATACACGTGAGCGAAAAATTCGCAGTCTTTGATTCGTAGCGGTGGTATAGTAGCGGCGGCGTAACTGCATAGCAGCGCGCGAACGAAAAAAAAATCAACGTGTGCTATGCATGCTATTAGATCTATTACGGGTCGCGTGGCGGCGACAACAGCGCAATAGATGATGCTTTCTTGTCGCGAAATACGTCAGACCGCCGCGAAAACGCAGTCGAATGTTAATGGACTTGTACATGCATATAAAAGACCTTGGCACTCTCGGGCACGACTACGACGACGCACTGCCTGCGATCGAGTTGTGTACGAGTGCGGTGTATAATGCAGACGCGTCTCCTGCAGCGCTCGCGGGACATCGTCGCGTTATTCGTCCGCACCGACAGCGCATCGTATCGATATGTGTGAGTGTGCGTGGCGCATCGCGTGCGACGCCTGCCGCCTATCACGTAGACGCTCGATCTAACATCGATATATCGCGTGACGCCGATTTTTTCGTTACACTATATAAACTATATACAAACATATAATACTCGTGATACGCGCGCGGCTATAGCGAACGCGAAAATGCGCAATTGGCCTAGTGTAGCGCGCGCGATGCTGCAATGCGACTCTGCAATTTCTTTCATGCCTCGTTGTGTTATTAATGCCGCTGCTGCTGCACTCGTATAGATCATTATCAAGCCGTCTTGATTTGCCCGTATCGCCGTATGCGATCGGATTAAGCCAATGAATTTTGACTCAATTTATTCATTAGGATCGTTGTGGCCACTTGATTGTATGTATTAAGAGACGAGCCTCGTTCGAGCTTGGGCACATGCACGTATAAATATAATAATAAGGGCGCCGCGCGCCACAGGGGAAACATACTAAATTGAACGCAGCCCAAAAAGTGATCCGAGACATTTTTCGAATCTCAGCCGGAAGCCCCGCATGCGAATTATTAGACTTACGCACACCCACGCATATACACACGTTTATACGGCACATATACTTGACATTCAGTCGACGATTAATACGTACGCTAAGAAAAATAACAGCGCACCCGCCGATCGTGTTTATTAATAAAGCAGCGCCGTTCCCCCCAATCGACTATATACTCGTCGCTGATACCGAGTCCGTATACTCTTTTTTCTTTTCTTGTTTTACGATTTCGCCGCGACGCGGCTTCTCTATCTCCACTCCTATATCCTGTATACTTTTCGTTGTCTTCTTATTAGCTGTAAATATACCGAGGCCTCGAGATAAATTGCGCTTCGGAGCTTTTATTCCGAAAGCTTGCGACTCTTTCTTTTCACGAGTCTCTCTTCGTTTTTATACATATGTAGGTGCGTGCGAGCCACGCAGAAAACTCGTGCTCCATCTTTCGCCTTTTACTCGTTCTATTTTCGTGCGTCTTTTTGCACGCACGCGACAGCGATAAACGTGCGTTGCGGTATAGTAACGGATTCGCGTCGTTGCGGCAGCGAAGAGTAGTAGCTGTCCCTCTCCGCTCCTCTTCTCCTTTGTGTCCGCGTGATCGCGCGATATGTATACCTATATGCACAATGATGCGCTGTTCCACCGCCGGGCTTTCTTGCGAAAATCCGTGCATTGTTATACGGCTGAATCATCGTCGATCGTCATGCGGCCGTAAACTGCCCGGCGTATATATTTTTCTTGGCTTGCATGAAAAAAAAAAGCTCGCCTTGACACCTGTGCCTCGAGTGCAGCAATCGATGTTTACACGAGTTTTCTTTTTGTTTTCAGGATGACTTTGACAAAGGATCCGACTGGATTTACGATTGGAACACGAAAATGGAAACGAGCGGACCGAAGTAAATATTTTCTCCTCTTATCGAAATCCATCGATATTTTTCATATTAATTCGTTGTTTTTCTCCTTTTCTCCAAAGGGAGTTGAAATTGAAACAAGCACTCGGAATGGTTGGTAGGCGAAAAACATACAGCATAAGGACAGCCAAGGTGGGCAAGAACGGCCTATTTTCCAAAGAAGTTATCTACACGCTCTTTCTGACGAACATACTTTCGCTCATCATTGGCACTGGCATTGGGTGAGTCATAATGCGAGATTATATCAATTTTTTCCCTCATTCAAAGAACCGCAATGTATGACAGAAATTTATTTCGCAGTGTTTGGCTGACTAGGCGAGGCCTGATGGTTTCGCGCATCACCTTCGAATGATAGACGAGAACCTGAGCAGCAGCAGGATAGCAATAGTTTGAGAGGAGAGGCGTAAAAAAACTCTACGTACCGAAAAACACCACGTTAACGGATCAATGGCATAATAAAGTAGGCGATTACGCGTGAACTTACATCGAACGAGTTGCTATTTATCGCTAAGACTGAAAAAGATGATAGAGAAAAAAAGTAAAGGAGCCGACAGAGCATTTGCCAAGTTTCGGTAGAATTTTAAAATTGAATCTGCGATAAATGCTATTGTATACACACACAACTATCTATTATTTTCTTATATTGATATTCTCTACGCCTGATCGTTTTATAATACATAATTACAGTGTCATTCTCTTAAGCGCTGATGACTTAAGCGTTCTTGTCGTGTAAGCTGATATTTAGTGAGATATACACATATATTATATAATTGTACGTAAACAAATATTAATCCGTATAATTATTTACATAAAAATATTTGTTAATAAAATTAAGCTTGAGAAATTCGTACAAAAAATTTGCATCTAAGCTGAATTTAAAAAAAGTCACGCTCGAGTAAACTTCTCAAGTGTAAAGTGAAATATGAAAAATGTAAAAAAAAAGGAATTTAACAGAATCAATTTGTCCATTTTATACTGTTTCTAACGCGTTTCCACTTGAAATAGCTATTAGATAAACGTAGTTTTCATATAGTATTTATCTTTATAACAATCTACAAAAAGGAGGGAACAAAATGAGTCATGCCATTTGGGTACATTTTTTGATGACACGAAAATGATGATAAAAGTTTTTGCATTTGCCAATTATTATTAGACTTCCAAATACATGTGAAAGTAATCATTTATATACAATCAATGCGATTTCTAATAAGAAAATTCTATGCAGTAACTTGAAATTCATTATTGCTGTGGGTGATATTATGATAGTTTTAAACAAAGATAGTAGATGTGATGGAGAATTCGATGGTTGAGTAAAATTTGAGAGTAACAGTTTAATGTTTGAAATATTTTAAAGAAAATGTTTGATACTGAACGTAAAAAGTTGTGAAAATATCCATATTTGATTTGACCATCGAATTCAAATCTCCTTTTAAGAAATCTTTGTCCTCCTTTGTGTAAACAGTACCTGTTTAAATGAGTTTCTTCAATTTTATGAGTAAATTGTGCCCAAAAAAGTGTACATAAAAATTTATTATAATTAAAAATCGTTTACTAAATAATTTATAAATTTGAAGCAACGCAAAAATTACTTCATACCATATATTTTGTAAATGCGATAATCATCTTTTCAAATTAAGTGAATTTAACTTGAAATTTTGATGATTAACTAGTTGAAAACAATTCCAACAAAACAATGAAACAGTAATTGACGACTGTGAACTCGTATCGTAAATATTCAATCTTACAGTTAATTGTTTTCTTTGAACGTTCAAATGTAATTGCTACAATAACGAGATGTTTTTAAATCTCCTCCGAAGATAATTTTAATTGATCTTTACAAGAGTATCACTTGAAAATTCATTCTTCAAAGCATTTTTTAAATTTGTTGAATATAAAAATAAATAAATGCATGTTTCAATTCTTACAAAAAAGTTCTAAGAACGAGACGTTTTTATACGTTTCTGCAGTATATGGAAAGTTTCGTACGGCGTTGTAGTCTTAATAACGATATTTTTCAAGCCTGACTAAATGTTTATCCAGCACAATTTTATAATTCAAAGTAAAGCAGTTCTCTGCGATTTTATTGCGTACAACTAAGGACTGTGCATGTATAGAACTGAAATATTGACCATAATTAATTGTAAGCTTTTTTCAGGTGAATCAAAGTTATTTATAATATTTAACTTATTTGTAATAAATATTTTTATCATTCAAAGTTCGATTCCTGTTCATTTAAATTACAAAAGTTCCCGCACACCCAATCAAATGCCACGAGACATCGCTCGCGTTTCCGTTTTAGCGCTGAACGCCACATCATACAGCTCTTGTGCCCAAGCCAAGCCTTACACCGTACACGAGTATATTTCGATTTTAGGCCGTTTCTCGAACGGTGACCGCAGCGCAGTAGAATACATCGTCATGGCTGTTCTCCCTCGTAGTCGTCGTTGTTCGTGTCGAGCAAACAGCAACGCAGCCGCTCTACCAAGGGCGAGTAAGAGGAAGTTTTTTTGCAATCGCATCAGTTGAGGGCAGAAAAGTTGAAGCAAAATGACGGCTATTCCGGGCTCTATCGCCTTCGATGAGTACGGCAGGCCCTTTATCATTTTGCGCGACCAGGATAAGCAGAAAAGATTAACCGGCAATGATGCCATCAAGGTATAACCTCTTTATAATTTGCAAATACTCATCAACGTTTATGCCTTGCCCAATCGAACAGTTTTCGCTTATATGATAATTTCTTATTCTCAATCTCATGTCTTTCTAATATTTACGAATGAAAAATTATGATTAAAAGAAATTTTCACTGTAGAGCAATGAAATTGCGAAATCTAGAAGTCCACGTGAGTAATGGGAAAATGGCGGACCCCATTGAGATGGAATTTCTCGTGAATTTTTTTCATTCTTCCGTGCTGAACTGAATGAATTTCTCACTATACACTTATTGTTGATTCAATGATTTTGTTACTAAAAATTAATTTCAAGATAATCGTCCGAACAATTTGAATATTTTCGGTCTTTGGGAAATGCCCATATTTGGAAATGATTCCAAAGACCATTTTGATGATGTTGCTTGTACCTAATTATATCGGACAACTCCCAACAACATAAATTTATTTATTCAGGGTAATTCATATGCAATTTTTGAAGTTTTAATACTATATTTAAATATCACTAATACCATAAAAAAATTATTTTTCATTCTATTAATTATGTAAAATAAATTATTTAAATATTTTATTTTATTTATGTTTAGTCTCACATTACGGCAGCTCGTAGCATTGCCAACACACTCAAAACTTCTCTTGGCCCAAAAGGTCTTGATAAGTTGATGGTGAGCAGCGATGGAGACATCACTGTTACAAATGATGGTGCCACCATCTTGAAACACATGGATGTTGATCATGAAATCGCTAAGCTCATGGTACAGTTGTCACAATCGCAGGACGATGAAATTGGTGACGGTACCACTGGAGTGGTTGTATTGGCTGGTGCCTTGCTTGAGCAAGCTGAAATAATGTTAGACAAAGGCATTCATCCCATCAGAATCGCCGATGGATATGAACTGGCTGCTCAGTGTGCAATTGAAAATCTTAATGAAATAGCAGAAGCATTCCCTGTTAACCCAGACAATTTAGAGCCATTGATCAAAGTTGCTATGACTACCCTTGGATCCAAAATGCAAGTATATAATATATTAAAAACTAATATTTTTTCTAAAAATGTATCTTGCCCAATGATGACAAATCTGCGCAGAGGAGGTTGAGGGTTTTTAGTATTGTTATGATTATGTCTTTTTTAACCACAGATTTTTTGTGAGAATGATGTGAAAATGTTTTATTCTCCTCAAAAGATGTGGCAATTGAATATATTCTCACTGCAAGAAAAAAATTCTCTGTTGTTGCTCCAATGATCAAAGATTATGAGAGCTGAGGGCAATTTTTCACTTTAATCATTATAATCAATTTTTGATACAAATATGAACAATATTAATTTTTTATTTTCAAATTTGCAGTATCAATAAGTGTCACAAACAAATGGCTGAAATTGCTGTCAATGCTGTGATGGCTGTTGCAGACCTTAAATCTCGTGATGTTAACTTTGAACTTATTAAAGTTGAAGGCAAAGTTGGTGGACGCTTAGAGGATACTATGCTTGTACGAGGAGTTGTAATTGACAAAGACTTCAGTCACCCTCAAATGCCTAAGCGATTAGAACAAGTTAAATTAGCTATTTTGACGTGTCCCTTTGAACCACCAAAGCCAAAAACCAAACATAAGCTCGATGTTACTTCAGTGGAAGATTACAAAGCATTGAGAGAGTATGAGAAAGAAAAATTCATTGAAATGGTAAACCAAGTTAAAGATGCAGGAGCTACCTTAGCTATCTGCCAATGGGGCTTTGATGATGAAGCAAATCATCTTCTTCTGCAAAAACAACTGCCAGCTGTTAGATGGGTTGGAGGTCCTGAAATTGAAGTAATTACTTCTTTCTTAAATCACGTAATAAAATCTTTTATAACTTTCTACATGAAAGAATTATTTATGTTCAGTTGATTGCCATTGCTACTGGTGGTCGCATCGTACCACGATTCGAGGAACTCTCTCCTGAAAAACTTGGTTATGCTGGAGTTGTCAGGGAATTGACTTTCGGCACAACAAAAGACCGTATGTTGGTCATCGAGGAATGCAAAAATTCTCGAGCTGTTACAATTTTCATCCGTGGTGGTAACAAAATGGTAAGGTTTTTCATTGTTTTACTATTCTAACTGTGCAAGGAGAATTCCAATGGTACCTTCAATGTGCTTAATTGTTCAGACACCTTGCTAAATCAATGAATTCGAGTTTTAAATTTAGTTAAATAGCTCATCTACTTTATTTAGCTAAACTTGAATCCTACATAATTACTTTTAAAAAATTGAATTTTTTTCAATTTTTGACTCAAATTTGGAACTCATTTTTTGTTATCATTTCAGATTGTTGAAGAAGCCAAACGTTCCATCCACGACGCTTTGTGCACCGTACGTAATTTGGTGACCAATGAAAAAATCGTGTATGGAGGTGGTGCTGCTGAGATCTCGTGTGCTCTTGCTTGCGCTGCTTCCGCTGATAAGATCAGCTCACTCGAACAGTACGCATTCAGAGCATTCGCCGATGCTTTAGAAGCCATCCCAATGGCTCTTGCTGAGAACAGTGGTTTACCCTCCGTCAGCGCATTATCTGAAATCAAGTCACGTCAGCTTTCCGACAAAAATCCGGCTATTGGTATCGATTGCATGAACCGTGGAACTTCAGGTGTGTACTGATATTTTTATGATTCAACATTTTTAATTTTTTTATCGCTATTTTAACAAATTACTTCCTTTTTGTAGATATGAGAGTTCAAAATGTCATCGAATCGTTGAAGAGCAAAACTCAACAAATTTTACTGGCAACACAGCTAGTGAAAATGATCTTGAAAATCGATGACATCCGATCGCCAGCCGATGCTGCTGGATATTAAAGAAAGATATTTCTTAATTGAGTGTTGATATGAATTTTAATTGTTAAACATAGAAATAGAATATTTTTTCATGTTTATAATTGAGTCCTGATTATGATCTGACCATTTTTTAACATGAAAATTAAAAAATTCACCTACAGGAATTTTACAATAAAAAAGCTCGAAACAATATTTATTCACTTTTTCAAAATTTCTTGAATCCTATAAAATTGACAATTTTGTTTTTCTTTCGTTGAAAAATCAACAATAATGAGTCAAAGTACAATATAGAATCTATCAATTTTCGCTACTCCTGTAGATAAGATTGATCACTCATGTACCACTCAATTATTCTTATAATAGAAAAGTTCTTAAAACATGGTTTAAGTAATTCCAATTTAATACAGTTGCTAATTTATTGAAACTTATTTTAAAATAGGCACATGTTCGTTACATTCGATTTTTTTCTTAATACATACAATTGAACGGCACATAATGAACAATAGTTGGAAAAAGCGTCGAACGAAAAAAAATTTTCAGCGCTTTTACTGAAAAGCGTCACTCAATGGCACTAAATAAATTAGCTTGTGCGAAAATAAATACATCCTTTGACGTTTCAAAATATCAAAAAAGGTAATTTTTGATTTATAAAATATACATGACCCTTAAATCTTATAAATAAACGTATGAATATACTATATATTTGTACAATATATTTTTTTAACGGTGTGTACAGTTATAGTACTTTTGAATTAACTACATTTTACTCCCACTGGGATTCAAAATAAACAATAACAATTTTTAAAGAATGCTAGATTCCAAAAATGTATAAATCTATACAACTATACATGATTAACGTACGAAAGCACAGCCCTATAAATTTAGTTTAGGTATCGAATTCACATTTTCGAAATTATGAAAGTTATAAATTTTGATTTTTCATCAATTCAAATTAATCATTTTTATTGAGAAGAGAGACTTTCGACATAGAATTTTGTGCGTAAAATTAATATTCTACTTTGTACAATCGACCTACATAATCCGAAAAAATGTTCATTGTTAATTGAACAATCACTCATTTTATAAACCGTTAGTACAACGACTAATTTTGGAAAAGTATTATATTAAACATTTTTTCTCAAAATTGGATTTCCTGATGCTCTTTAAATAATACTTGAATAGAAAATATATGAGCTTATCTTTAGAGATCTGTATTTTTTTACTCAGGCACATTCAAAATAGTTGATCACTTCAAGCCATTTGCAAGCTATCTCAAGAAGATAAATATAAATTTGTACTCTGACGTTCAATAAAAAGCATTCTTTTTCTGCCACGTCGTTAATATGCACATTTCCTTTTATATTTTATCAAATACAATTTCAGACGTTTTATTCGATTATAAATACATATAATACGTTGAAGCTCGGGATTTGACCGTGGATCAGATTTTAAAATTTGCGCCGACGTAAAATTCGATAATTCTCCATTCAGAGCTAATACAGTGTAAATAGCAAATATCAAGTCTTCGAAGTGCATTAGATTTTCTTGAGCATGGGTAAATTGAGTACTTGAGGTATTTCGATGTCCTCCAAGCGAATGTTGGATGGATGATACGGGAACCTGATGGGATAGGCAAACTTGAGGTCCATGAGGAGCTGAAAAAAAATCGGTCCATTATGATTCGCTCAAAACTCGTATAAGAAGCAAGGCAGTGAAAAAGGTAATAGCTCACCTGATCGGAATTTTCCTTGCGCTCTTGCAGCTTGATCTGCACCATGTTGATGAAGGACTGGGGCACGCGGGTCTCGAACTCGTCGGCCGGCGTGTACAGATTCAGTATCTTGACGATTTGATTGGCGCTGAGACAGCTGCACATGTCGCAGACGGCGTCGACGTCCTCGTCCCTCTTGCGCGCCTGCAGCAGCTGGGCCGCCTGGACGATGGGCTGGAGGGCGTCGGTGGCCGGCACCAGGCGATAGTCGCGCGCCCACTGCTCTAGGTGGCTCAGATTGTACCTGATCTGCATGCCCTTGGTCCAGTGGCAGAGCTCGTGGCGCAGCAGCAGATTGTTGAGCGCGCTCGCGCACATGAAGTAGAAGAGCTGCTTGAATATCTGCACCGAGATCTCGGGATCGATGCCGTGGAACTCGAGCTGCTTGAGGATCCTGGTGAGCTCGTCGATGAGCCGATTGAGCCGCTGCTTCAGCGCCTCGGCGTCCTGGCCCGTGGTCGAACTAGAGCGCGGTCTGCTCGCGTCCAGGCCGGCGATCGCCTCGTGCTCCAGCAGCGCCGGCACCGTCATCGGCTGGACGCGGTCCTTCAGATGGTCCACGACGTTGTTGAAGATCCAGAAGGCCACGTTGCTCAGCTCGACACGGAAATCGCCGAGCTCGAAGTTGCGCAGGCACTGCTCGTTCTGTCGCGGGCTGTTTTCTGTTAAAAAAAAAGCAGCGATCGTGTCACGGCCGAATATTTCCAAGCATAATTCAGCCGATGAATGTAGCTTACCGAGCTGGAAGGGCTTGTCGCCCGAGTACTGTTTCATGTTGTGCAGCAGTCTCAGGGTGTTGCTGAGCCAGAGCACGCTGACCTCGAAGTCGCCGTGCTTCCTCACGACCCGCTTGACCGTGTCGAGATAGGCCGTGAGCAGGGCCCGCAGCTTGTCGCCGTCGTTCACTCGATCGGTGTGACGCACGCACATGAAGAGTATGTAGGCCGGCAGACCCGGCAGCAGAGTGATGGCCGTGCGCGGATTCAGCTCGGCGATCAGGTGGCGCGCGATCAGGCTGACGTCCTCCTTCCTGAATTCGAACATGCCCTCGAAGTCGCGCTCTTTTTTGCGAATCATGTCCGCTGGCAATACGCTGTCGGCGTTGCTCGACGATCCTCGACGCGTCGAAGACGACGACGACACGATTCCACTGTTGGCGTCGTTGCTCGAGCTTTCCGCAACTGCAACCGATGCAATTTTCATAAGCCATGGATTTTTATGACATGTGCATTTAGTAACGATAGAGATGTAATATGGACGATTCGATGCATTGGGATGATTGTTAGATTCATCAGCACTGAAAAACGTTGGCTCACCGTCGGCTTTGTGCCTGTGCTTCGCACGAGGTCGTGTTTTTGTTTTGTACTCGTCTGCGAATACTTCGACTGGAGGTAAGCGTTACAAAAGAACAATTACGTCGTTCAACGCGAATTTTTATTAATTAATTTGCCATCTTCTATGCGTTCTAAAATAGCTACGTTTGAGGTGAATTTTACTTACGGCCACCTTCCTTTAGTCTCTTTTGAAGTTGCTTGATTTCCTTTTTCATTTTTCGTGCTTCGGTTGCTATTTCGTCGTACTTTTCCTGGAGCTCCTGTTTAGAAAATCGGAAATCGAATCAGTCACACACTCGCGCCTCGTTGAAAGGGAGAGTCAAAGAGAGAAAAAAATGTTATAGAAAAACGTACCAAATTTTCGGCGGTCAGCCTCGTGATCTCGTACTGGAGAAATTCCTCGGTCGGCGTCTGCGGCGCTTTGCTCAGGTTGATCGACACGAGTTTTTCCTGGCGCTCCACCTTCTCGTAGAGCTGGTCGATTTCCGCGCGCCAGTCCTCGCGCTGCTGCTTCCACTCGCGCTCCTTGGCCTGCAGCTCGCTCTCCAGTTGACGATTGATCTTCTTCTGGGCGTCGTAGGCCAATTCGAGCTCGGCGTCGATGATGCTGTCGCCCTCGGCCATGCGCTGCGTGTTCTCGGCCAGTTTGCTGCGCAGCTTGATGCATTCCTCGCGTCTGCATTCCAGCTCCTCTTGCAGGGCCGTGAATTGCTCTGTGAATTGATTAAGGAAAATATTTTCAAACAATTGATTCTTAAGTAGTAATAGAAAATAAAGAAAAATTTTTCTAAAATCAAGATCGTTAGTCGGTTAACATTTTCAATATCAATGTAATTTGTAATTATTTGGTACCCACCGATCAGAGTCTTTGGAACCGACGTCGTTGAATCGGCTTCGGCCACGTTCTTTCGTAGCATGCCCAGATCACGCTTCAGTTGGGCGTTCTCCACTTTCAGCTCCTTCAGCTGTTTTTCGGAAATAAGTTTTACATAAGGCCGTCTAGTCTCGATATTTTTCACCAGCAGTGTACTTACCCTGAACGTGTCTTGCGCCGTCGATTGTTCATCCAAGAAGTTATCGACCCTCTCGAAGCCCTCGACCATTCGAATGAGCCGACCCTTCTCCTTCTCGACGTCCTTGAGTTTCTGCTGGAGCTTAAGCACCAGGCCGACGTCGACCGGCGCGTGGTTGCTGTTGTTCGGAACTTCTCCGTTGCTGGGCGACTTCACGCCGTCCGGAGGACTCTCGGAGCGACGCTGAAGCGACGTTTGCTGACTTTGTTGATTCCAATCGATGGTCTCGAGCCTCGAGTAAGGCGCACTCGACGACGTTCTCGAGCGCACGGAGCCGTAGCCGAAATCCTGCACGAAGCGTTCGACGGTCAGTGCTACGGTTTCGGAAGCACGAAATTCGAAACTAAAAAGTGTACTCACGATATTGTGATCGTCCTGTGGCAATTCGATCATGGGATTCGGCCCGCTTCCGCTGGACGCGTTGCTCAGGGTCCTCGAATGTCCCGGTGCGTAAACGGCCAGCTTCTGCTCCAGAATTTCGTTCCTCTGCTCGAGATCGTGGTAATTCTTGAGCAACCTCTGATAGGCCGTCTTGTCCTCGTCCTGCTCGAACAGCAGCAGGTCCTTCTCGCGAGCCAGGCGCGACATGGCGAGCTTGCGCTCGTCGTCGTCCGTGTCCTGCCTCTCGACCTTGGCCCGATCGGTCTGCGACTGGCTCAGCTCGACGCGAAGCAGCTCGTTCTCGCGCTGCAGCTTCTGCACCAGCTCGTCCCTGTCCGCGACCACGGCCTCGTGCTTCTGCGAGACCCGAAGCGTCTCTTGGCGCGCCTCGTCCAGGCTCGCCTGCAGAGCGACGACGGCCTTGTCCCTCTCGATCAGGATCGCATTGAGCTTTTTGTTCTCGGTTTCCAGGGCTTTGTGGCCTTCCAGCTTGGCCTTCATCTCCCCCACTTCCAGATGAAGCGCCTTGTGATGCTGATTTTCTTTCGTCTGCAAAGCGGACAGATGGGTTTGTGCTTTAGGGAGGCGGTAAGTCTGTCCCGGTGGTGGGCTACGTGCGTGCGTATGCCTTATCTTCGACTGACCCCTCTCGAGCACACGCCATAATCACGCGACGAGAAGACGGGCCAGTGAATTTTTATCAACGAATCAACAACTTTTCAACATCAACTACAGGATAATGAGGCTTCTGATTAGTTCAGCTACATTTTTACACAAATTTCATACTGTTAATGTATTCATCGATTTAACTACGGCTAGTTAGTGGCTACATAGATTTAATGACTTATACGAAAAATCTACATTAATTTAACAAGTGTATTAAGAAAAAGCTACGTTAAGAAGGATCATTTCTATAGGTAACTAATGGTAGTAAAGGATTGAAGGTAAACGTACGATCTGCGGGCATAACTATAAGTATCAAAAGTTTGGAAATGAGATGAAATTTAGTTGAAAAAAAAAAACAAAAAAAAGTTTCATGAATATTACAAGATTAGGGGATTCGATTTAGCCAAACAAGCAGAGTTAAATCGACTAAAAAGCCAGCAACGTGGAATGATAATAGATTAAACATCGAGGCGAATGAGTTACAGCAAGTACGTTTCAAAAAGCGTTAATAATAATTAGATCAAACCAAATAAGTTATGAACAACAACAAAGTTAATAGGATCAAAGACAGCAACAATAATATTATGATATAAGCTCGAAGATAAGGCAGGCCATGAAGTGACTCGGCCAACTCGCGGGCATACCAATTCGTTGATCTTGTGCTGGAGATTGATGATCTTCATCTCGAGGCCCTTGTTGAGCGACTTGACGTGCTCGACGCTGCGCGCCTCTGTCTTCAGGCGCCGGAACAGCTTCTTGGCCAGGAACTTGCGCACACAGGCTTGCACAAGCACGATCTTGGCCAGCTTCCGCTTGCAGGCCAGTCGCGCCAGATATCCGCGTGCGTACCTGCGCGACGAGACAGTCCCGAGGACATATCGTTATACAAAAAAACGCATACTGGTATAGCCGGTAAGCAGAGATCAAGCTCACCTTTGAATCTTGGTCGCGGCTGCCACGTCCTGCATGTGTCTGAACCTCCTCCTAGCCAGGAGGCCTCGGGCTCTGGTCTGCAAGCCCAAGGCCGTTTTTCTGACGCCGAGGTACTCGCGTCTCTGGGCGCAGCCCCTGTACCAGGCCTGTATCCTCGTGGCGGCCCTGTGTCTGCGTATGGCCCGGGCCATGCGGCGCGCCAGAAAGCCGCGACCGTAGCGCTGCAGGCCGAGGACGGAGCGCCTCAGCTGGCGGTAGCGTTTGCGCGCCACCCAGCCGCGCACCGTCTTCTGGATCATGAGGCAGGCGTCGCGCTGCTTGTCGGCGCGCAGCTTCTCCAGGTAGGCCACCTGGCCCGCGCGAAACAGCACCTTGGTCTTGCCGAACTTGAACTTGTCCTGGTCCTTGATGTAGCGGGCGAGGATGCGCCGGCAGGTCTCGCGCAGGTCGTCGCGCTTGATGTGCTTGAAGTGGCAGAGGCACCTGTAGCGCTGGAAAAAGTCGCCGTAGGTGCGCTGACTGGGGAAGCCCGCGGCCGAGATGCGAATCGTCTCGAGGACGCCGCAGGCTCGCAGCTGCTGCACGGCCCGCTGCGGATTGTACTCGAAGGCCTGCTTCGTGTCGTTGGGCTTGATGCATCGCACGTAGTGCGGCGTGGTCGCGTTCAGCGTGGCCATCAGCATGTTGAGCGAGTCGCGGAACTGCGAGCCGACGGTCTTGCGGTTCTTGGCGGCCGAGGCGCTCGTGGCTTTGGCCACGGGCTTGACGTGCGGCGACACCTTGATCCTCTTGGTCGGCTGGGGCGCCGGCAGCTGCTGTTTGTCTTTCCCCTCGTCCTCGGGGCTGAACAATTTCTTGAGCAGCGAGTTGTCGGCGTTGCGCAGCACGTCGATCTGCTCCTCGACGACGGTGTCGCGATTCTTCTCGAGGAAGCCGCTCGTCTCGTACTGCACTCGATCGGCGAAGTGATCGACGAGGAAGGCCGACGTGCCGAACCTCGGCTTGGCGAAGTGCTTGTGCTTGCCGCACTTGGCGTAGAGCTTCTCCGCCCACGAGGCGTCCGAGCCTTTGGGCATCTGCAAATGGGTATAATAAAATTTCTACTCGAAGACAGGCAGATCGATTAACGATTTGACACAACTTACCCTACACTCCTCGTCGAGCAAGTCCAAAATGCCGAGCTTGGTCTCGATGAGGTCGATGCAGGGCTGATTGTCGTAAAAGTCGATGAAGGTCCACTCGATCTCCTCCTTGAGGTACTCCTCCTGCTCGAGCTTGAAGACGTGCTGATTGAACTGCTGCTGGAGCTTCTCGTTGGCGTAGTTGATGCAGAACTGCTCGAACGAGTTCACCTCGAAGGTCTCGAAGCCGTAGATGTCGAGGACGCCGATGAAGCACTGACTGGCGCGACTCGGCGACTCGAGGCTGGCGTTGACGCGCTCGACCATCCAGTTGAAGAGTCTCGCGTACACGTGCTTGGCCAGGGCGTCCCGGGCGCGGCGGGCCTCCTGGGCGCTCATCGGCTTGACGATGACGTCGCGCATCGAGACGATGCGCCGATTGCAGAGCCACTTGCGCATCGGGGCCGCCTCGAGGCCCAGCAGCTCCTGCAGCACCAGCAGATGCCGGTCCGCCGAGGAGATGTGGCAGCTCTCGGCGTCGGCCCGCTCGATCCGCACGTTGCCCAGGTGCAGCACCGCGGCCAGGACTCGCAGCGCGTCGTCCTGCTGCTTCGAGCTGAAGCCCAGCACCGTGAGCGAGCTGATGGTCTCGTCGAAGCAGCGGAGATCGTCGACGCCGTCGATGTGGGGACTGCCGCCCTGGGCCAGGTAGTGGAACCGCTGCTCGGCGCCGAGCTCGAGCAGCTGCAGATGGGGCAGTCGGCGCGCGGCCGCGCACATCTGGTAGAAGATGTGATAGTTGCGCTCGCCCGGCGCCTGGAACACGACCCTCGACTTCTCCAGCAGGTAGGTTCGCATGCTGGCCCCGACGATGTTGTAGGCCTTGTTGAACTGGATCTCGATGTACTTGCCGAAGCGCGACGAGTTGTCGTTGCGCGTCGTCTTGGCGTTGCCGATGGCCTCCATGATCGGCGACGAGGCCAGCACCTTCTTCTCGACCTGGGTCTCCTTGGACGAGCCGCCGATCGTGGCGAAGTAGCGCATGGCGTACTTGGCCGAGACGGTCTTGCCGGCGCCCGACTCGCCCGACACGATTATCGACTGGTCCTTGCTCTCCCTGCAATTTATCGGTTGAAATGTCCCGGATCGATATTACCAAGTTTAGAAGTGTATAACGCGTCGTTACCTTTCGAGCTTGGTGTAAGCCTCCTCGGCCACGGCGAATATGTGGGGCTCGAGGTCGCCCATCGCCTGGCCCCTGTACGCCCATATGGTGTCGTTGCCGTAGATCGGCAGCTCGCTGTAGGGATTGAAGGCGACGAGGACGATGCCGCAGTAGGTGTAGATGCAGCGCCGCTGGAACCTCACGTGCAGATTGTTGAGCACCGCCGGCTCGTGGAGGAACGACAGCGACGTGAGATTGTTCTCGCCGAGGAGTATGTCGGGATTGCGCAGCGGCGGCAGATCCTCGTCCTTGGCGATGTCCACGCTGCGCTCCTGCTTCGACTCCTCGAGCCGGAGCCTGAGACTTTTGCGGCTCGGCTCGTAGTCCTCGAGGAGGATGGCCAGCTCCCAGACTCGCTCCGCGTGCGGGAACCATACTCTGGCGCCCTATACATACAAAAAGGTCATATCGAGGTAAAAACAAGCTCTGTAGAGTTCGGTAAAGTACGCGGAATATCTTTATATCATAGAGGCACATTTATATACGTTGTGTGTATTATATATGGTGCAGGCGGCAATCCGTGGACCAAGTCGAGCAAAGAGAGAGAGAGAGAGAGAAGGAAAGATGTTTCGGAGCTGATAAGGCCAGCTCGCTCCAAATGGAGGTGCACTCGGGCGCGCGAGTTCACGTTTGCTGCAGTCGCGAGAAAGTGCAGCCGAGCTTAGGAAAACCGCGAGAGAGATATTAATCGCTGCAGCGGTGTCAGTCCATTCTTTTCTGAACGCGTGGTTCGACTTTGCGCGAACGAGAACTCGAGTACTGCATTGCATATATATTATACGTGTCGATGATGTGCTTTCTCACTTGGTGCCACGTGCGATGATGTTTTTCTTCCGCAGAGCGACTCGATCGCGACCCGCGAGTCGCTCGCGCGATCGTCATCGAACGATTTATATAGCTGCGAGCTCGAAGCAGAGGAAAATGTTTAGACGATGAAAGAAGAAATAATGATAATAATAAATAGTGGGTACGCGGTGGCATCGACGCTTTTATAGCTCGAGGAAAGTCAAGCCTTGTATATATTATATTTTATATTGCGGAAGTGCTCGTTGCGATCGTTGTTATATATAAATATCGTGCGCGACGTCGGCTTTATGACGAAACAATTATAATGTTTACAATTGCCACTGCGCTAGCTCTATTCAAAACTCAAGAGACCAAGCCGATGAGAGTCGCTCGAGCTATAAATAATGTATAGGAATATACGTGCGCGATCGACGATGTTTTCCTCGTCCTTTCTTTTTACGTGAAAAATCAATAAAGCAATACCGAGTAAGCAACAATAAAATCACAAGGGCAACGCCGGCAAATCATATTCCTTCGTCAGTTTTTTGTATACGCGTGCACGATGCTGCACCATGATTGCATATACGAACGTGATAGGGTGCCCGTAGTATAAAATCCCATTGAACAGTTTTTGCATTTGCAAGTTCATCGTCGGGTACGTGCATTTCAATTTGTGTACTTCGATATTTATTATACCGTAGCTCCAATTGCGCGGATAGGAGAACGAAAACGGGAAAGCGATAATTCAAGCATTTTGTTGCTTCGAAAAACAAAACATGAAATATCTTATGGGATTTACAATTTATAAGAAAGGAACTGCTGATCCAAAAAGTATCGAAAAAATGAGAGGGGTGTGATCCATTGATAAAATTTTGGAAACTACCGGCATTTATAAAATTTAATTGACATTTAATTTAATTCGAAAAAGTTGTTAAAGTTGTCCTGTAGAGTGCAAGAAATTGCACATAATGATTTAAGTATTCGTATACATTTAAGTTTTTATACCTCGTTCTCATAATAAAAATAACAATTTTGTTATGTCAAAATAGTACTCTCCAAATTTTAACATATATGGGTCAAAATAATACTTTGAGCGATTTTAATACACGCATCAGTCGCGTTTAACTTTTACTTGAACAATAATAATATAAACAGTATACTCTTTCCCTGTGGCGATTATGTCATTGCGCGCTATGCAGTAATAGAGGATGGGAATTAGCCGGCGCGAAAACGAAAGGCGCCGTGCAGCATGAAGAGTTGGCAATAAGTATAAAACTACGAGAGCGCGCGATGCTCCTTATGTATATTTTCCATCGTGCACGATCGCCGCGTGCTCTATGTACTTTTGAAAACTACTCGACATGGCGCAGCGATCGTTCGGTGTTCGAGCGAAGGCTTTGGAGTAGAAAAGATGCGCGTCGGGAATCCTCTCTCGTTATAGCGAGCGCTTACGTAAAAATGTAAACAAAAAACACTCGGGATTTTTGCGTATACGGAACGGCGCCTCGTACATGAGATTTGAACGGAATAAAGCTCGCGAGCGGCGCCGGTGGCGTGGCTCAAAGTTGGGAAAGAATCGGGATACGATCGAGAATGAGAAGAAGAAGCGATCGTTTCGTAATAACGGGACTCGGCCGTGTTACTTTTTGTATTATACAGGCGAGCCGAAGAGCCAGGCAGTTTTTTAGTTATTCCGACGCGTCGACGAGCGCACATTACATTTAAACAATGGCCCATACGCTATAGGTGTACAGCTGTTGTCGTTAAATGTATGTTTTTCCGCTTAGCTAGAACCGGAATATCGCACGTGCGCGGCTATAAGTCGATTTTGCATATCGCTTTGCTACGCGATGAGTGCCAGGGTTATATTGCTGGTTCCGATTGCGAGCCGCGTGCGTTACCGATCACGATGGCCGATCTCGCGCGCGCGACTCCACGCGAAAGGGCTTCCGTTGTGCATAATCGTGTACGCAGGCTCACTTATGCATCTCGAGCTGACGAAGCGGTAAACCTGTGTTGTTGCTGCTGCTGCTGCTTACAGCTGGTGCGTGCGGAAATGTGAAAACACCATATACATACACGCAAATACGTAGATATATATGCAGCTCGAGTTGTGCAACGATTACGGCGGCGTCAGAGTCGGGTTACGGCGCATTAGCATGAAAAGACGCGCGCCAGCTTATGGCTATGGGTCGCAGCGAGTAGTCCGACGCATATACGCGCAGCTCTCGTTTTCTACACTACCTGCCACAGTAGCGAGTATTACGACTCCTTCCCATGTATGTTGGTGCACTATACGCACGCGTATGGGTACACCGGTACAATTACGCGATGGGCTTTCCAGTGAAAAAAGCCGCTTACGCGCGCGAGCGCGTCAAACAATAAACATTACAACACGTAAATTCGCTAGCTCGTCTAGAAAGAAACGAGAGCTATTTCTTTAAGCACGCTTGCTGGTACACGTATGTGTGTGTGTGTAATATTATGATCTCGATTGTGACTTAGTGAGAGAGTCGAGCGAGTCGACAATGAGAGCTGCTATACATATAATACACGCGGCACGTTTTATATAAGCGCCATATCAGGCAGCCAAAGCAGTTCGCGAGCACGAATATATCGGAAGAACTTTTGTGCACGCGCCGAAACAAAAGCGCCCCCATGAGCGCATAATGCACGTCGGGGCATTGCGACAGATTCTTCATCGGTTTGTTCGCACACACACACACACACACACGAGATCGGAACGACAATATAACACAACTTTCGCTCTCGTCGCGGAGAGTCTCCGAGCATTTGTGTATATATAACAAATTTGCCCGACGCGGCGTGCAATGCTGTGTGCAGCGAAGCCAGACACGATCGAGCTGTGCCGTGCACAGTGGCATATCGCAGAAACCACACGCCGGCCTCTGTGCTGTGAGCGCTGCACAGATGATGCATTACAATATATATCCAAGATCGTCGCTGCACTTGTCATGATCGCCCAAGTCATGCGCAACCTCGCGACCCAATTACGTGATACATACTGTACAGATGGAATAAAAAAACGAGAGGAAGATGAAACGAGAGAAAAAAAAAACGAAGGTGCAAATGGCCGTATAAGCAATAGCGAAACGTATAAGAGAGCACAAAAAAAGAGAGAGACGACACGCATCATAGCTCGCCATGGCAGTCGTTGGCTCGTTACACGCATCGCGTAGCCGCAACCGATATTATACCCAACTGATTTGCAGGAAAAAAAAATTGCCGATTCCCACGTTACTCGCGCGCAAAGCATAGCAGCCTATCAAGGTATAATATGGTAACGGGGGTGCGGGTAGGAGGTATTTAATTATATATTCGTTTATTATAGCGCAGCGATTATTGGGTTTAACGAGTATATAGTCGATAGCCGCGCTAATCGGCTTCTCTCGCATTAGCGTATATTACGATTTTTTTTATTTTTTTCAGCGTCATATATTCCTTGAAATATGTTTATATATATACTCGACCCGCTCTGCATCGAAAGAAAAAAAAACTAATGCTTGTTTATATACGTACGATTGTTGCGCAACGATATCGTACCTATAGCTCGTATAAGCATGAATCTGTCGCGCTGCAATAGAATAATATTGTATGGAGAGAGAATAGCGCACGCGCTCTAATACAATAATGTCACATGCATTATCCACAGCTCGCTAGCATGTTATTAGCCCAATACGACCTTCGAGACTAGCGTCTTGAAGTCTGCAGATCGACATTAATCGACGACTGCCGAAATGGGGGATATAAGTGGAAAGACGTCTTAACGTTGACCTATATTGACAATACAAAATAAAGAAAAATTAGCTCGTTCAAGTACAATTTGCGAAAAACCATGAGAGGACAAGAGCCTTCCCAGCCATTGGCCAGGCCGAAGTCGACGGAAATCCGATGCAAATCCTAAGGCTTCCGAGCGTTATAAACTCGACAATCGCGCTGCAGGCGAGGCGGGAGGCTTCTTTTCCCGGATTATCGTAAAATCGCGATGGGATGGTCGATCGTCCGAAGCGCTTCGCGACTCGCGCTCGATCGAGCTGCAATATAGGTACGCGCACCGACGGCGACGATGCGACGATGACGGCCAAATCGCTCGACGCGGTCACTGCACTCTCCCGAGTACGAGTGCCTGCGCGATACACGACGTTATCGATGCAAGTTGTCACGAGACATTTGCCGAGAAGCTGATTGATTATACGGAGCGCGAGATGTAAATGCATATTATTATTTGCGAAAAAAATATGTTCAGAATCCGTGAAAGTTCGCCGGTGCGTACGGACGCTAATACGGAGCTCCGCGACGCGTAACAGCACCTCTTGCACCGCGAGGCCCCTGCACGCGCACGTTCATGGCTCGCTTACACATTGCATATATGCAATATAATAATAGAGAGTGTCTATTAGGCAGCCGCAACGTACCCGAAAAACGTAATTTTTACGAGCTTATGATACGCGAAAGCTCCAATTTATTCATAGACGTCACCCAAAGTCATCTACATCATATTTTCCAGTATACTCTATTCTCGGTCATAATAATTGATAAGAAAATTATTAATAAAGTTACATCAGAATTATTGAAACCATTTTATAGTTGCATACGAAATATTATATACATGAATACGTTTCACTGGCGCTAAAATTTCGAAATAACTTTATTAATAATCAACTTGATATATTTTATTTAAGCCGTATGTTTGGTTCATTCACGCTTCGGTCGTAGAATATAGACACTCTCGTAATAATATTGCGTGGATCGAGCTAGCAACACACAGCAGTAGCAGCGCGCGGCGCCGCACACTCCGTTTATGCGCCTTAGGTGCACTTTTCTTCTCGTCGGTCAGCAGCAGCAGCAGCAGCTCATAACGCACGTCCAAACGTGTGTGAAAGTGACTTATTAAAGCGGTTATTTACACGGATTATTCTTCGACTGTTGCTCCACGCTATTATCTCTTAACAATCATTTTAATTTAGCTGAGTGCGTGCGCGCATGGCGCGTATACATACATATATACGTTATACGGCACATAAAAGCGCGTTTTCATCTCGAGCCACTCAGAGCACTTAAAACGTAGCTGCATACAGTAAGATATAGCTCGTATTATAACGCGAGCGAGCTGATTATTTCTCGTTTTCCGCGACTGCAATTATTGCACGCGCTACCGAATTTTCCAGTTTCCGAGTTTTCGAACGTAATCCCCACAAACCAAGTGTCGGATTACAATTCGGCCCGCGTATACAATCACAACTATGAAGTCGTCGTCGAACTCGAGTCGATGATCGTGTACCAGGCACAATCTTATCGGTCGTTCTTGGATTTTGCAATAGCACATACAGTGTTTTATCTGCGATGTACGGCTTTGGTGCAAGTAGAAAAAATCAATCGCTCGCCTGATCGTGTCGTCGACGAGGTTTCAGAGCCCAAGTGGATATATAGCTCCGCGCCGCGGCTACATGGCATTATTACATTATATACGAAAAGTACGAGGCGCCTGCGGTCGAGACATCGAGGATGTTGCAAGGCCCGATGCAACGACCGCAAATTGTATATATGGCTGCCTTCGTTACGTGTTGTATATCGATGATCAGCGGCAACGTCCGCAGGGCGAGAGGTAAAAAGAGATGAAATTTAACCGAGTGTTAAAGCGACGCGCGCGGATGTATTAAGGCGCGCAGCGAGGCAAGTTTCACACGCGGTGTAGAGGACTGCTGTTGCCATGATATGTGGATAGGTATGCGCGAGATCTGGATGCCCAGCCCTTGAGCCAGACCGCTAGGTATTACAAGAGGAACGAAAAAAAAAAACGCGTGTATATATCCCAGAGAATAGCAAAGAGACGCGAGTATAGCGGGACCCTCGCCGCCGCCGCCGCTGTCTTTTACTGTACAGTCTATTACGCCAGGTAGCTCGAGGTAATTGTTTCCTAGTCCGCGAGCGCGCCCGCTCTTCTCTCCAGCATAAGCAAGTGCGCGCATGGCTTTTTCGAGAATCCACGACTTATTATATTCCCCAGACGTTTTCTTTTCCCGCGAGCCTTCGCATGTGCTAACGCGACGTTTTTGTCGAGCTTATACGATATATGTATATATAGCATTCGAATTTCAAACTGCGGATGGACACTCGTATATAATATAAGGTATCCGTAGGCGCGCGACTCGCGTCGGCTTCCGCGTGCAGAGAGCGAAAGAGAGAAAATAGAGCCATTGGTCTCTGCTGTATATATCTGGCCAACTCGCAGCGGATCGGAGCATATTTCGTATTGTATATGTGTGTGTGTGTTTGAGCGTATACCTTCGCCTCGAATTGTGCTGCTGTTGCCACGAGCTCTGCGATACATATACCTTTTACTCCCGTGTATATCCCCGTAAACTATATAGCAGCGTGCATGATACTTTCATTCTCTCTCTCTCTCTCTTTTTTCTTGGTCTGCCTCTCTTTCTTTCTCCGGTTTCAGAGTTAGCTGTGCGCCACGCGGTATACTTTATATACAAATTTTATCGTTATGTGCACCACTAGGAAATCATGTCGAACATGTACCCACACATAAACACACACACACAGATCTGTATACGAACGTATGGCGTGCATTCGTTTGTGGCATGTTCGACCTTTATGGGATTCTGTGCTCTTTAGCCAGTGTTGCTGACGATACATGGACCTGATATAGTAAATGTAAAAAAGAACGTTCACGAGTATCGGAAATATATGTAGACCCATTGGCTTTTCCCATTGACATTCGTTTCTTTAAGCTTTATGCATCAAATAGTTTTGCGTGGAAAAATCGAAATTCAATAATAAAAATCGTACATGCGAAAAATTCGTGAATCATGCTTGGCAACGAAAGGAAACTAGATCGGTAAAAAACCTCAAGACTGTATCAGCTTCAGCGTTATTTACAATATCTATGTGCAGTTCGGCGTACCGCGTGCCAAATAGCCCCGAGCTCCAACGTTTTATCGAGTTATAATATGTATGATATAATGCAAACGATCGCTCCCGAATCGTTATGTCAATATAAGCTCATTAAACCGGTAGCATTTTTTGATACCGATCCGCATAAACGACGTACTTTGAAATCGGCCGTTCGTCGAGGCGTCAAAAAACGTCAAAACGTATCCCGAGCATTTGGAGAAAGTGTGTGTTCGAACCATCGATCCGTCTCTATCGTATTGCAACTGACGTATGCTAAAATCTTGCCTCTCAAATTTAATTCAATCGTACGCACGTGATTCCGTACTTATAAAATGTGAGCCCCGTTAACAGCTGTTACTTTACGAGCACTTCTCTCTCTCTCTCTCTCTCTCTATAGTGGACAAAGAGAAGCTCGCTCGGCGCGAGAGGGCAATTTTTCCAAGCCGTCATACGTTGCATCGATAGCAGCCGCAGCCGCTGCTGCTGCTGTGGAGCACAGCTCTCTTGGTGCGGGTGTAAAATGCACGGAGACTTTCACCGCGCGGCATTATATCACATACGAATTTTGCCACGGTCGCGAGCAGCTCGAGCCTGCTGCAGAGCTACATATATAGGTGGCACACACGATATGCTCGAACCGATAAAACCTCTGGGCTAAGTGTCATTAGTTATTTTCTGCTTTCTCAACTGCGCATATATACACACACGCGCGCGTATAGACGTATGGGCGCAGATAAGAGGTGCAGGACGCGCGACTGTAAATGGATAACGCGAAATGTGTACTGCTGCTGCTGCTCGTGTTTCTTCCGCTAGCTGCGATTGTGCGCGAGTCACAGCCGCCGCTCGCGATTCGATAATAGCAATTGTCCGCAGCATCTCGTTTCATCCACCCACCCACGCGCAAGCTTCGTATTAAAACGCCAATCGAAAAATGTACATAATATAAAGAGCAATGCGCACGTTGTATTTTTATATCTATATATAATAGGCGAGAGATGCAGGCCGGCGTAGGCGTCGCGCGCGTCACACACCACCTCCCGGCGTGGCGATATATTGATTTTTCACATTGCTCTCTGGAAAATTGCGATGACGTCTCGACGACGACGACGACGACACCGGCCTGCGTCCGATCGTAAGCGACTTTTTCACGCATTAATGCGGGAAGTGAGTTACGAGGCGAAAACTGCAAGATACGCATGTGATAAACATTGGCAGGCTCAGTTATACGCGCTGTCGAATGGCTTGCAAATCGTTCGATTATGCGAAGGCAGTTCGTGCTGCATTCGGCTGGGAAACCCTCTCTGTATTTATATCCAATTATACGATACGTTATATGGTACGCACACGAATTTAATAGCTCAATGGCTTTTCTCTCTTTTCTCCCTCTGCGTATTTGAAAGAGTATGTACTCGAGACTCGGATCAATCGCGACGTAAGGTCATTAATTAGCTCCGCGCGCACAAAGCGTGTACAAAGTACGATCGTGTATCGTTGCGCTAAATCAGCGAGTCACGCGTGTCCGATAGTACGTATATAACACGCCGGACAAAAATACAACATGAAGGTATTTAGTAGTATTTTATATTATGGAATGACACGAGGAAACGTATACGCGTGAATAGTGGGCGCGATCGATCAGCTTGGCTGCGATCAAAATCATCCTCTTCGTTGATTCACTTCTTTTTTATCATTATCATCGATAAAAAACGCGCAACTCTGACCCGTGAATAAATTTGAGCTGGACGTACACACGCTGACATATATATATATATTGCAAGTAACCGTGACCCATTTAAATCCGCATACCGGGTCAACTCTTTTGAGTAGAGCCGGTAGGTCTACATGTGCATACGGTAAACCTTTGCAGTTTCGCACGTTGCATACACAGAAGCACGTGGCCTACAAATCCGCGACAACAATGACCGAGCACGTATCGTACGAAATCGAAGAGATCTGCGATCTCGATACGACTCGAAGAAAACGTCGCGTTATTAATTCTTAGCTCGAAATTTCGCGGGCGTAATTGCTCGACTTTTAATGACGTTTTGTTATAAAACGAGTCGTGTTCAACGTATAGACATAAATTACCTGGCGGCAATTCTTATCGGAGCGAGAGGGAGCGAGAAAGAGAGCCGACCGTCATAATTTGTAATCGCGCTGACGCATCGCTAACTTTTTTTCAACGCGGAAGAACGTAAAATTCGCATTTATTATTGTACGTTACAAGTGTATCTTATCGCGCCGCGCGACCGAATGCGACGATCGTTTTTGCGTCAGATCGCGTCGAGCGCGCAAAAACGAGCATCTCCGGCGACAGCTGCGAGAGCTCCTGCTCACGATATCACAACAAACGACAGAAGCAAAAATCCACACGAGCCGGTAAGAGAAATTCGATAAAAGACAAAAAAATGTATAACAAGACGAGAAAAGACAGAGGGGGACGTCGATCGGCATTGGAAAATTACGGAAGAAGATCCATACATCGCGATACAGCGCGCGTATACGCACAAAGGCGCTGCTCGGGGTCAGCCAACGCTCCGAAATGTGCCAATCGGCGCGAGGAGCAAGCCGCGCAGTACACGCAGGCCCGAAGGAGCGGAAAGATCGCATAGCAGCTGGACTCGGGTGGTGGAGATCGCATATATACAAAGGAATAACAGGCAGCCGCGCATTCCGACGACGGGGGTGGGGGAGCGCCAAAAGATACGTGTGTATGTGCGCGACGAGCTAATAATAATGCAGGAGATCGAGAGACGATTTCGAGACATTTGTAAGAGCGATCCGGGTGCAATCACCTTGACATAGAGCTCGTTGGTCGTCATGTTTACAGAGGCGTTTGTCCTCAAGCGATCTGGCTCGAAGCTGTCGTCCGTCGACTCGTATCAAGGAACGCAAGCACAACTGCTACTGCTGCTGCTGCTGCTGCTACTGGTCCCACGTGGTAGCTTTTTCTGCTGCTGCTACTTGACACTCGGCACATGATCTTATCTTTGAGGCCAAGCACCAGAAAACGACACAGAATCACACCGCGACTCGTACACACTACACACACACACAAACACAGAGGCACGCAGACACCGACAACACAACGAGACGCGGTCGTCGCGCAGGACGATCGAGGATCTGCTGTACACGGAAGATTGCACTCGTATGCGCGCGATATGTGTGCAAGTGTATAATGCAGCGCACACAGTGTTGTTGTCTGCGGAACTGTATATACACACACGCTATACGCTCGTACCGCTTCGAATCCCGAGTAGCGACTAAAGTCGCCGTGTTGTGTTGTATTTGCCAAAGAGACTCGCAACCGCCGCCGCTGCTGGCTGGAGTTCGTGCCGTTTCTGCGCGCGCGCGCGCGCGCACTCCCACCTCCTCTCGCATGCGGCCTGCAGCAGGCAGCGCGCCGTACAGCACAGGCTACACACGAGGACTGAACCGAAGCAACTATATATTAATGTATATAGCTCGAGTGGCGATGTCGACCTATACTAAGCCTCGCTCGCGGATTGCCTCCGCGGACCGCGAGTCTCGCGCGAGATTGACGTGAGAACGGAGCACTCGATATATAACGCGTGTGTTTATATACAACGTTATATTGTACACCTCCGCGTCTATATAGCTCCATATCGCATCGCACCAACATTTCCTACCTGTATATAAGAATATTGGTACGTGTCAGCAGCGAACCAACTTGTGCTTATATTTCCGAGTGTCTGCACGTTTAGCTTCTTGTGCGACACATTCGTCAAGCTATTGCTCGTACCTATTCATTCAAACAATAAACTAAATCAAGTCGTTTTGACCTTGCAATATTGTACGATGTGCAATTATGCGATGCACATGGCACGTATCGTCGTTGCTCGTAATTACAAGCTATCCTCGAAATCAAGGATCGCAAGCTCGGCTGTCGGCAGTCGGCATCGTAAGCGCTGTGTATCGGCCTACGCGCGAACCTATAAACAACGTTTCAAAAGGTCCAAAAAGTTCAGCTGGTATATAACTCGCAAACAATGAACCGCGTCCCAAGTTGATAAGTGAATAGTTGCAGGCACGCGTCGGCGATCCCCACTCGTAGAAATCGATACGTAATCTCAACTACTTTCCTTACTTAGATATTTGAAATAGCTATAAAAAAAAAGCGTCGCAGGATGATTTTCTGTTTATAACCTCGCAAGCGTCGCAAGCTACGTGCACCAAAAACACGTCCACAATGGCTTTCTTTCAATTGGTCGTCAAAGCTCACAGACTCAAGTATCGCAGGATCCGCTACCAGGAGGAAAAGCTCGCCTCCGTACAGCTCTCCAGAGGCGCCAAGGTCAAATTGTCCCTCTGGCAGAGAGCCCGCCGAAAAAAGCTCGAGTGAGCGACATGTCTGTGTGCTCTCGTCGTCTCCCTTTGTAACGTTAACCATTCCTTGGCAGACTGAAGCGCAAAGCTCGCAACTGCCTGAACTCGCTGTCCTGCTGCCCGGAGGAGTCGCTGCTCGGTCGTCTCTACCGGGCCCTCAAGAGCCCGGGCACCCTCGAGAACTACGTCGCGACGAGCCTGCTGGGCTTCCTGTTCGGCGTCCTGCTCACCTACCTGTTCTTCCTGTTCTTCGTGTTCCAGCTGCGCTTCGGCGTGATCGCCGCGACGATCGCCTGCTCGGTGCTCGGCCTCCTGCTCAGCCTCGGGCTGGCCTTCTCGGGCCGGGTGCGCTGCCTGGTCTTCCTCTTTCTGCCGCAGTTCTTCACGAAGCGCGGCCGCCAGGCCATGATGGCCTACGCCTTCATACTGACGCTCACGGGCCCGGCCAAGAACACCCTCTACAACATCGGCGTGCTCTCGGAGTCGCTGGCCTGCGGTCAGCAGCTGCTCAAGGAGACGGTCCAGGCCGTCATCGATCTCGTCAAGCAGCCCTTCCTCGCCCTCAGGGACTCGTTGAGCAAGACCGTCAAGTCCATCAAGGCCGTGGTGAGGCGCATCAAGCAGACCCTCGTCGCCCTCAAGCGGCTCGTGCTCAGCATACGTGAGCATCCATACACTTTGTATCCAGATTTCATTCGGAGCGTTACATTTTTGCCACGCGCATTTGCAGTACGCATCGTCAAGTCGGTGTTCGAGTGGCTGGGCAGCATCGTGCGCATCTGCAACAAAAAGTTCGGCACCCCGTACGAGCGCTGCAATCGCATCTTCGAGAACGCCGAGGCCGACTGCCGGTCCAAGCTCGGCTCGGTGCTCGAGCACCTCTGCAATCTCACCTACCTGCCGAGGACCGTCTGCGTGGCCCTCAAGCCGCTCGATCTCGTCTGCAGCCTCGTCTCCTACGTCTCGGACTCGATCGTCGGAGTGGTTCGTGCAAGTTCGTTTCTTCTTCTCGTTATTTTTTTTTTTGCTCGTCGTAAGTACATTCGAGCTCATTGACTCGCGCGTTGAATCGTTGCATCAGAGCTGAAGACGTTCGCGCGTGAGATGAAGCTCATATTCTACGTGAAGATCAAGTTCTCGCACTCGTTTCACTTCGAGACGAACAAGAGCCAGAGCATCGGCCAGATAGCCTCGAACATCTCGGGCGAGATCAAGGACAAGACGCGCCACTTCTTCTCCCTCATCGACTGGGTCAGTCTGCTCACGAGTCTCTTCTTTCTCGTGCTGTGCCTCAGGTAACGCGTATCGTTATACATAACGCGGCCTTGGTGCCCCGTCCTCACCCTTCGATCCTTTCGTCCTTGCCCAGGGTAATTTATTATCGTTACAAGTGGCTGAGCAGCGATCGCTTCGACAATCGTTACATTTCAGGCCTGATGCGCGATATCGACGCGAAGCGCGCTCGCCTCGACAAGGAGACCATATTCCCGCTCAACAGGCGCGAGCGCGACAAGTACACGTCGCTGGGCTCGCTCTTCCTGATCCGAGCGGAGCGCCGGCGCCTCGGCCGCACCGTCGTCTTCCTCGCGACCTCGAGCTGCAAGCTGGCCGTCTACATGCTCGTCGACTACTGCCTCTACTGGCTGCTGGACACGATCAGCCGCCACGGGCAGCGAATGCGCCGGGCCAAGCAGCCGAGCTTCGCCGGCCAGGTGCGCGTCCAGGGCCGGGGCTTCCTCGCCGACGTCTATCGCAGCCTGGCGCGCTCCTTCACGCCGCGCGTACGCGACTCCGAGATCGAGGGCGTACCCTGCCTGCCGGTGCCCAAGCGGCCCGACTACGACGCCTACATGCAGATCGGCGTGCTCGTGCTCTTCTGCTGGCTCGTCGCCTTCTTCGAGCCCTACGGCCTCAGGCTGAGGCACTCGGTGCTCAACTACTACTATCCGGAGCGAGCTCGCCAGCGGGCCGTCTGGCTCTACAATCGGATACTGCGATCGCGCGGCTCCTTCCTCAAGTTCGCGCGTCGACAGCTGCGCCGTCGCTTCGGCATCGGCGACGGCGCGCCCGTGGAGAAGGTCAGCCTGCGGGAGCGTCTCTGGGCCGTCTTTCCGATCCTCGGCCGAATCTGGCCCGTCAAGGAGCGAGCCACCTGTCTGCTCTGCGGCGAGCCGGAGCGCGACAAGTCGGCGCCCCACGTGCGCTGCCCGACGCCCGGCTGCGTCGGCACCTACTGCGCCCACTGCTTTCGCGATCTCAGGCGCATGTGCACCGTGTGCATGTCGCCCCTGGACTACGGCGATCTGAGCGACTTCAGCGAGGAGAGGCAAGTCTCGCGTTCGGGCGTCTCGACGATTCAACGATAAATAACAGAGCCTTTGTTTCTTTCATTTTCGCTCGTCAACAGAGATTCTTCCGACGATCAGGTTGATTTGACGCATTTAAAAAAGCAGCAGTTGGACAAACATAGTTATAGTTGGTTCACCAATAGTAAACATTATCTATCAAATCCAAAATGATAATTGAAAGGAATAAAGAATCATTTTTATGTTTACCGAAAAGGCTATCAAGACGACGAATCCGAAGTATCGCCTTTTCCGCTAAGAACCAAATTCAAGGACGTGGAAGCTCAAACGATATGCGACGACGTTACCATGCAGGTACCATCAGCAATATAATAATCACAACGATGAGCCATTTCGATCGGTCGATTGAAAATATCGTTAAACAGATTTTCGACTTGTCCATGAGCGAGACGTCGGACAGCGACCAGCGCATATCCTGCTTCGGTATCGTAGCAAGGAGGGAGCAATCGCGCGATACCGATTCCACCTCGATCGCCAACACGGAGTCTTGGCCAACCGAGGAGGTGAGCAACGACCAGGCCCCGATGAGCATCGAATCGCTCAACTCCGAGGAGGAAAATCGCCAAAAGGAAGACGCTGCCCGATTGGATTCCGAGGAGGAGAAATATTCCGACGACGAATTACTGTTCGATCGCGATAGCGAGCGGAAAAAGTCACGAAAAACTGGATTGAAAAGTATCTTGCCCAACATCAGGAAAATATTTCCGTTCATTCGGGTAAGTCGATTAATCCAACTGTTCGAAACGATAGCTAATTCTCTAATGATTGATTTTGTAGAAGAAAGAAAAGAAGAAAAACAAGGATATTAATTTGAAGTGCATGAACAAGTGTCGATGCTCGTCAACCATCGATCAAGATGGGGAATCGCAGCAATTGAGACATCGTGGTGGATCCGATGGTTCAAAAAGTCTTTCAAGACGGAATTTATCCTGCTCGTGTAGGGATTCGGCCCGCAGCAAACCAAAGTCTCGGCGAAGATCGAATCAACGGAGTACACACGAACAGAAGCTCGAGCCATTTCGAACGCAAGAAATACCCAAGTAGGAATGAGATCGGCAATTTGAAAAAAAATTCGAGCCAATGATAATCTCTGAATTTTGCAGACATTTACGTAGGGCCTGCAGCGATACAAAATATTACGAGATCAACGAGAGTAGCTCCTCTTGGTACTCGCCCCGAGATGCGTTCGAGGGCAGATTTGACGCGAGCGAGCTGAGCGATAGCTCGGAGTGTTCGGCCGATAGCAATCCTTCCAGAGACAGGTGCAGCGGCTCCGTCAACGAAAGCCACGATGTCAGTATTTCGAATACTCGATAATTGGTAAACTGGCTAATGTAACTGGCTCGTAATCAATTTCTTTTACCATTATAGAGTTCTTGTACATTCACTTCCGGCACGATGAATCAATCCGGGTGCGATGTTCAAAGCCAATCGACAAATCCTTCGTTATACGACGTTATCATGGAGACATCGGACGATACTTCGGGTAAGAATTGACGAATGATTTTTTCGAATTGTCCTCGAATCGTATAAAATCTCGAATTTATCCTCGTTTCATGTAAAATTACAGTCTCGGAAAATGTCGCTGAGCCGCGAAAAATCAGTCGTCCGAGCATCAAACAGGAATCGTCGTCGGAATCGGAATCCTCGACAAACTCCTCGGTCTCCAGCGAGACACCGAGAAAAACGTCGAAGCCAAACGTAATCAAGGACGAATCGAGCAACGCCGATATTAGCTCGATTCTCGATTGTCCAATTATCATATCCAGTGAACAACTCGGTTCGATTATAATGGATCTTGCGAGTGTCAGCGACCAAGCCAGTACCGCGATGGATCGTCCAAGCACGAGCAACCAGGAGCTTACGGGTAGCAGCAGCAGTAACGGCATGATGATCCAGCTGAAGGATCGTATTCGCGAAGATAGCGATTGAAGCTACGCGACGGCCATCGTCGTAACGTTTGATAATGTAGTTATTCTGTTCGACTATGTATATCATAGTTTATCGCCTTCTAATGTCATTTACTTTCTGTGTCAATAAACCGTCGATAGTCGGTTTTTATTAATGAAAACACGCCCCGCCGCATACAATTCTAAGTTGTACTTTAAAGCGCAAATCGAAAATCCGCGACGCGTGCAGTTTTCGAGTCGCGCGCGTCCGCTTACGGCACGACGACCTCATAAATAAATATGTACAACAACGCAAAGCTACCGCGAGCGAGTGTAGTATTTATCTATACGCTACTTCTCTCGATAAACAAAACGAAGAGTTTGAGCGTTCGTTGTTGGCCATTTCTCGAGCGCTCGAGCGAGGCTCGCGTCAACGACGACCAAACTACAGCGTTATGATCGGGAAAATTTTTATTTTTCATTCAATGGGTCGATGATATGGAACAATGTAAATGTTTAATATCCGTGTCAGGCATACACAGATGATATCAACTTTTAACCTACACTTTGGCATAGATCGTCGTCATTTGGACTTATAACCTATCGAAAAATTTACAGTTGGTATTATTTCTATCAGTTTACGTGCTTTCCATATTAATTACTTTAATATCATTGAAAGGATAACGAAAATGGTCTATAAAACCATTGTTAGATACGAGAATGAAAAAATTCGAAGCAGATGTACCCATCGTTGCGTGAGAGGAAACGTAAATATTTACATTTGCTCACAAGCAGCCGATAAAGATGAAGATTGTGATACCGATATCGAGCCCGTGTCAAAATGTTTGTGTCCTAATAAAAATAATAAAAAACAAAACTGTTCAGAAAATAGTGAGTTGACGTCCTGTATCATAAATGCGTAAATAATCATATAAGTCATGGTGAATACTTTTGCTTTTATAGATAAAAAAACTTTAAGTTTTTCCGCTCAAAAGGACGATCTAATTTGCTGTTGCCCCTCCAGAAAAATCAAAACTAAAAAAAAGTCGAAGCTAATATGTACCTGCAACAGGTGAAACTATGAAATAGAAGAAGCATAACAAAATAACATCAAACCTGTTATATTTTTCTGTACAGCAGACACAATAACATCGACAATGCAGTCAGGTGCGATACAACATTTCATTTCAAAAACATACCGAAAAAATCGTGTCAAGTTTGTTTGCGCAATAAAAAGAAAAAAGAAGCGAATCACAGGATAGTATCGAGAAAAGATGATGCATTTATAGTTGACGCGGACGATTTGATCGATGACTTGTATAAAAAATCGTTAAACTTACCAAGACTAAATAAGTTACACCAGGTGAAAATAAAAGGTTCGGTCCCGAAAACGTTTAAACGTTCAGACGTGATTTTTACTGTAAGTCGAACGTATCTTAAAAACAAGCAAAAGCGTGATTGGGATGTCAATTGTGTTTGTACTGCGAAAAACAAAAATCTTGGAAGAAATGAAAATACCGTGAAGAAAAATTGTCAAAATAAAAATGCAATAAATTTAAAAACTATGCCCGATAAATTATCGTCAAAGCCTACAGGTAAAAAAAGTCTATAGAGCTAAAAAATATTTAATTACTTAATTATTTGACACTTTACTGTGCAGGAGGTACGAGTACATTTAAAATCAGACGCAAGGGATTTTACGGTCTGGAGGAAGACTCTTTGATCGGCTCGTTTAGCAATTTCAAAGCCATTCGATACAAAGTCTGCTGCTGCCGCAAAGGCGAAACGTCGTCGAAAGCCGTGGAATACCCGAGAAAACGTCGCTGGTGCCTCTGCCGTCGCATAAACAATCGTCAGCTAATAGAAGCTAGTAAATTTTTACACGATAAAGACATCTCGAGCGACCGCCACCAACGCGTCAGAGTCGTGGAAGAATCGTTATCGCCTCGGAAGCAGAATAATAAGACGAAGAAAGTCGCCGTTTGTCATTGCAACGCCGAGTCGCCGCTCAAGATGATAGATGCGCATCGCAAACGCGTCTGTGCATAGAGCCGTATCGAAGTAAGCGAGCGAGCCTGTGGATTTTGGACAATGTCAAGCCCGTATAGGCCTGAGATGAATTAAAACTTATTGATACTAGAGAATACGAATTTGAATTAGCGAAATTATCTGTTATCCTGTTATCCTGTTACAGTAATACCGACCCCACTGAAACTATAGTTTACATAAACTGACAACAAACAGTACGATTACACATCCGATCTCTCTTATACGAGACCTATGACAGAGTACGTGTCGCGATCGACACAGTCACAAGCACAGTGTAAAACCATAATCAATAGCTTCGATCAATTTACAACTATATAACAGTGTATTTTCTCGAGTAACGTCATTAGTACCATGGAAGCTTACTATGCATTCATCGCGACTTCCATGCTGGTGTCCTTATACATGGTAATCATCGTGTGCATCTTGATGTCTTTCTTGCCGTCGAGCGCCGGAAACGTTCGCACCTATCTGACGCTCGAGTTCATGTAAAAAGAAAAAATTTATATAAACATTTTATATATAAGAAGCGCCGAGCATCGAGACACGAGATTCAGCTGATTCTACGAGACGACGCGCGGTGAGTGGTACTTTTTAGTTTCATCTTTTTTTCCTTCTCGTTGCTCTCAGAAATTCAATTTGATGATTGCGGTTACACGGAAAGATGCGCGGCCTTCGTTCGTAATAGAGACGAAATCGAAAACGTGCGAGAGCGATCCGATAAGTCTGGTCGTATATAATACGAGCCCCGAGCTAGCGCACACGATTATCTCGATCGATGAAAAAAATAGATAAGGAAAAATTTCGTTTGTTGTACGTATAAGCCAGGTGCAGAGAGATCGAGCGCGTGGGCGGGGGCGACCAGGAAAAACGTTGGAAAAAAATACTCGCGCAGGGGGCAGATCGAGGCAATTTACATTTATACGCGGGCACACAGAGGTGCCACTCGCTAAGAGAATTCGAGCTGACCGCGCCGATATCCCGCGATCGAGAGCTTCGAGATATAACTCGAATGCCAGTGTAGGGAGTTTGAGTAGGGGAAAGGAGCCGTGTGCGTGTGCGAGTGGATCGCGTTGCCGGAGAGAATAAGCCGCGCGCCGTTTATGTGTGTGGCATAATCACAAAGCCGACGGAGATTCTGGCCGCTAGTTCAGTTCTGGTCCTCCACTTTGAGAGAGAGATTCGACCGTGCAACATCTACCAGTATCGAGCTGCTTCATACCGATTTTCTGAGATCGGGACTGTTATCGAACGACGGGCAGCGAGTTTTGCGCGTGTTTTATTTTTATTGACTCGAGAAGCAGCGAAAAACAAATTGATTCGCGAACTTGCGTCTGGCCCCCCGCTCGCAACTATCATTTTGTCGTTTTAATTTTTAAGAAGAGAGGGCCTGATTGACAATGGACGCGAGGACGAGCTCGGGCGCGACGATCACGGCGGACAAGAGCCGCGTGCAGGTGCTCGTTGACAAGGCGGCCCAGCTGAGGGCCCTGGACCAGCCGATGAATCTGCAGCAGCTCATCGCCAGACTGCACGAGGCCTTCGCCACGAACGACGTCGACATCGATCACGTGCAGGACCTCATGTTCTCGTACAAAAGCAATCCCCAGGAGTGGAGGCAGTTCGCCAAGTTCGATCGCTACAGGTGGGCACTGCAGACGCACATAATAATATTCTATTTTTTTTCTTTCAATTTATCGAACGAGATAAGGACGAGATTTCGGGTGTCGATGTACCACAAGGCCGGAACTATTGTATCGATCGCGAATCGAGTGTGGCGAGCGCGTGTGCGTTTACACTTTGAAGGAGGAGAGCAGTACAAGCTTTCATCGGAGCGTACATATACGATGCAGCCGCAGCTACCTTTACGTGTATATAGCGGAATTGTCGCGCGATGGAAAGTTCGTTTAGAGATTTTCACCGGCTTAATTGGGCTCGGATTAAAGAGAGATTGTCGTGCCTCGTGTTCTATACGTATAATATACATGACTTACGTGTCCACTTTTTTTCACATGCCTCGTCTCGCGTGTGAGAGAAGGAGAGAGAGAGAGAGAGAGAGAGAGAGAGAGAGAGAGAAAAAGAAGCACATCTTTTTCATAGAATGATATTATCGACGTCCGGCCCGCTAAAGAAAGAGAGAGGTAAGACGAGGAGGAGGCCATCGGTCAAACAACTCTTCGGGCCTGTCCGGAGTAACGGTAGCGCTGTTTATTGCCTGTCAAATGCCTCGTCGGCGGATTTATACGGCTTGACTCGACTCCTCGTGTGTACCAGCCATGTAATTATATGCACGAGGATGACGATCGAAGGCGCATTCCAGTATCCGTGCAAAAAATCGCGCTCCCTGTCAGTTTGTTTCTTCGTTAACAGTAGCAGCAGCAGCAGACACGACTTCGTCGAGAATTCGATTTCTGATTCGAGTTCAGCGGGGTTATCGGTTAATTGCGTTGCGTTTCCGAGCTGCTCTTGTGCCTCTCGCGAGCTGTGTCTTTCAACCCAAAAAATATATGGGACCAAGTCCGTGACGAACAAACCTGTTGTTTCTGCTGCCTTCGTTGTTGTTGTTGTTGTTGTTGTTTACCGATTTCGATTTCACGTAGATGCGCTCGCGCGCGCGTCAGTGGCCGATTCGTATAGGCGACCGGATTGTTATGCTAAAAGCACAGATTCCACATAAAAATCGGAGATAATATTTTGTTCGGGCGATCTTGGGATGCTCGAATTGCTGATAAGAAAGTGACATGTTGTTGGACGCACGCGCGCGCGCGCGAGTTTATTATTATACAGCCTCGCGCCGCACGTACTGCATAGAAAGAAAAGCAGCTTGATTTATCGCACCTTTATCTATCTATCTATCTCTCTTCACACATCGCAAGCACACACCTTCGAATCGAGCGGAAAAAAGCCTGGATACGAGTACTATGGACACTTGAAATTTAATCGGCTCGGCGGAATATCTCACGTGCCTAACAGGATGCATTTCTCGTATAAATAGATCGCCCGTATCGTTCGATCGCTTATATACCAAAAACAAAAATACGCGCGAAGACAATTGAATCCGAAGCGATGTACGATTTTGGCTCTCTCGTTTTTTCATACAAAACAACGTGGCGCGCGAGTCTGTAAAATGCGCACTTTTACGCACATAGCTCCGATCGAGCGCTATTATACATCGACGCGATGTTTTCACTATGCACGCAAGAAGCGATAACCGAGAAAACGAAATCGCACTTGCGAGCGCTGATGTAATTCCGGACGAATGTTTCAAAAGTCTTCGATTAGGAGAATTGGCAATTTTTTCACGTGCAATTTCGGCTACGAGCAGCAGTTATACGGCGAGCGAATAATTTTGAATATCGATCGGTGGATTCCTGGATTTTTTGGTTTAAAAAAGAAATAATTGTATTTTTTGCGGTCAATCATTGACGAAGCGAACGAGCATTAAATGGCATTGCGAAAAATTCCATCATGGCTCGTCGATCTCTTATCGTTTTATGCAAATTTATTATTTTATCTTCGGTGGCAGCAGCAGCGGCAGCGGGTTAAAAAGGAGAATAAACGATTGATTATCGCGCGCGCGCACGCAGTATAGAATGGAAGTGTTTCGAAATTAAAAGCGAGCGCTCTCGGTCGCGTAATGATGAATCGAGCTCGAGCTCGTGCGCAGCCTCCGCGCCTGAGGTCGTAGGTCTCTCTCTCTCTCTCTTTCTTTCTTTCGTTATAACGCCAAGGCTGAAAGCGATAAACATAAACAGGCGCGAGAGCAATGTTGAAAATTGAGATTGGGCAAAACTTTTGACACGTCGATTATATACATTTATAATGACATATGACGATTGTTGACCGGCACTCAGGTACACGAGGAATCTGGTCGACGAGGGCAACGGCAAGTTCAACCTCATGGTGCTGTGCTGGGGCGAGGGTCACGGCTCGGCCATTCACGATCACGCGGACGCGCACTGCGTCATGAAAATCCTCCAGGGTGAACTTTGCGAGGTAATTATGCACCTTTGTGTTTGTATAAATGTCTGAATCACGATAGTTTGACATTGACATTGACACGCACCTCTGTTGACTCTTCCGCACGCGCAGACCAAATACAAGTGGCCAAAGTCAAGCTCCACGGAAGAAGAGAACGACGACTCATGCCTGGGAGAGCTCGAGGAAATCGGCAGGTGTAATTATAAGACCAACGAAGTTACCTACATAAACGGTAAGGCCTCGCGCTTTTAATCTCAACGAGTATCTCGTGACTCAATATTAATTGATCGATCGTTTTAAATTGGACCGCAGATTCGATCGGCCTGCATCGAGTGGAAAACGCGAGCACGGTCAATCCGGCGGTGTCGCTGCACCTGTACTCGCCACCCTTCGAGGCCTGCTCGATTTTCAATAAACAGACTGGAAAAAGGACCAAGTGTCCGGTGACGTTCTGGTCCAAGTTCGGCGAGCGCCGTTGCAAGGTAATGACTGATTCCCTCGTCTATCGATATTTTTCTCGCGTTTGAATCCAGTACCTAAACTTTTTTTGTGACTTTTTAGGAGATTCAAAACTCCAGGATGCCGGAGGACAATTGAGAGCGTTACCAGTTTTACACACATATAATATATATATATAAATACTGACATATGCTTATATAATATGTGTCTGTACAGTTTACATATATAATATTTACAAGTGTATCTGTTCATTTTTATATGTTTAAATGTATACATACGCGTACTATCCGTGCTATGCATATACACTTTTTGTATATAAACACAAAACTCGATGTATTTTACGCAACAACGAAAAAAATCGCTGCGCAGTGGTCAAATGACGGTTGCTTTTATTTTAGGCAGACACGGATTCCAAAAAACAAAAAAAAAACACAAGCTCGCGATCTTTAGGACGTACCACATTATTGCGCACGAATCTTTTAAGCTTTGAAACACAACAAATTATTTTTATATTATATAATGAACGTGGCTATTTTTACTCGTGATAATAAAAATTGTACAATCAATTTTCAAAGATGTTCAAAGTCTTGATGATTTATTACTCATAATTTTTTCTGTCTCCCTTTGTCTCTTTTTACATTTATACAATAATGCTTTACCATCGGGGTTTACAATTAAAAGGTTCGAAGTTACGATTCTCGCATTGAGAATAGTAAGAAAAACACACAATATGTATCAATCGATTGGTTTACAATATTTGTTATTTTTCTTACTGATCGAGATGTTTAATGGATAACATAATTAACAATATATCGAAAGCCGGAACTAGTCTCGGGGTGACGAGAAAAGTATTCGATCGGCCAACAATTAAACACTGACTTTTTTTTCTTATCAGTTCACCTGAGAATCGAATATTGACACTTGTACTTTTTTCACAGATATAAAATAATATAGACATTTTTATCGCTCGGGGCTCGATACAATTATTTTATGAAAAAAAAAAAGAAGAGCGCGAAACTCTGATTATTTAATAAGTCGTTTCTTATTAAATTGCTAAGCAATTATATTACTCGACGATTCGATTAAATAATGTCAGAGCCTCGCGCGCGTGCGCGGGCTCTCTCTCTTCGGTCGGATAATACACAAATAAACAAAAAATTAAAAAGAAAAAAGAACTAGAAACGTGTAGCGTCGAGCTCGGGTCGTAATTAGTAATCTTACTCACTTTCCAATGTACAAATTCAATTCTTTTCTTTCTTTTTTTTCATCCCTTCAAATCAAACGCAAATTAATTATCCGATTAATTCGCTCTAGCGCATAATACTTCCATACGATGCTCGAGTCTTGAGAATAATAAAAAAAAATTTTCTTTTGATAACACGCGAGAAATCGTATCCGGAGCCACGGTACGGGTAAGGATAAACGGATCGCAATCGATACTCGTGCTGCTCGAGTATTATGTATATCGATCGGATGCGCGCGAAATTACATTCGTAACGTAATTCGTGAAAGTAATAAAAACGAGTTTATAAGGCAGATTATACATGAGCACGTGTATCACGAGCTTGCTTGTAGCCGGTAATACATGTCATGTATAATTGCTGGGCGGCGAGCGCGCGTGTGGGTATATATATACACACTCATACATACAGACGCACACGCACACGCACGCACGTACACACACACACAGACGCTTTATTAGGCTATGTATTATACAATATAAATGATATTTATAAGCTCCGGGTATTTTTATGTTTCATACGAACGGGGGGACAGCTAAACACTAAAATACAATTAATTAAATTAAAATATACTCGTCGTTTTTACGCGCACACGAGAGAGCGCGGAAGTCTTGAGCTTAATCATTCCATCGGCCTGCATTATTATACAGAGTGCATCGAAAATCATAAGCGCCGTCGAAAAATGGTCAATCTATTATTTTTACTCGGTCATGTTGTCGAGTATCCAGTCGACGTAGGGCGCGAGCCTCGTGTAGACGCCCGGCACGCCGGGTATGGCGCACCTCTGGCGGCCGTAGCTGACGATGCCGTGCTGGATGGTCCGGTCTGCGCCGCGATAGGGTCCGCTCGCCTGGAGGGGTCCGCCGCTGTCGCCGCTGCAGGAGTCGCGACCCTCCTGGCCGCCGGCGCACAGCTGCCTCTCGGCGCTGATCTCCATGAAGGGCTGGTCCGAGTAGGCCTTGCGGCACCTGTCCGTGTCGACGATCGGCAGACTGACCTTGCGCAGGCGCGAGCTCGTGGTCGGGTAGGTGGACTCGGTCGAGCCCCAGCCCGTGACCAGGGCCGTGGGGCCGAGGGCGCGCGAGCTCGCCTCGTCCAGCGGCAGACAGATCGGCCGGACGTTGGCCGGCTTGAAGCTCATCGAGCCGCGCACCCGCACCAGAGCGATGTCGTTCTGCCAGGTGACCTGCGAGTAGGCCGGATGCACGAGGCTCCACTCGATCTCGAGGTCGCGATACTTCTTGGCGCAGATGAGGGCCGAGTCGTTGCCGTAGCTCTCGCAGTCGATCTCGCTCGACAGGTCGTGCTCGCCGATCCGCACCCCGGCCAGTTTCAGATCTACACCGATCGACAGATATCAAAATCCACGGATACAAAAAAAAAGTGTGAGATGATATAGGGGGTGAAAGACTCACTGGGCAGCTGAGCGACGCAGTGGGCCGCCGTGAGGATGTACTTGCGGCTGATGATGGTGCCGGCGCACTTGAAGGGCTCCGGATCCGCAGCCGAGCCGGATCTGTTACTGGACGAGTCGTTGTACTTGAGCAGGACCATCCAGGGAAACTCGAAGAGGCGCGTCTCGCTGCCGCCGTAGATTTTCGCGAGGGCCGGCGATCGGCCGCACAGCTCGTGATCGAGCAGTCGCGCGTTCGGGTGCGTGTGGCCTCTCGAGTTGGGCCGCGCCGCAGCTTTTGCCTGCTGTCCCGTGGCCGTCGTCGAACTCGCGTCGTACTCGGGCATCTGTCGGCTTGGCTCCTCGTGGTACTCGGGCCTCGGCGGCCTTGGCGCAGTCGTCGTCGTCGTCGTAGTTGTCGTCGTAGTCAACGTTGTCGTGGAGGTGGAAATCTCGTGGCTGTTGCCGGCTTTCTCGCAGCAGACCATCGGCTCCATGCCTGCGCACTCGATGTTTTTTCTCGTAACAACCCACGATATAACGACGCGTACTTGCGTCATTGCGTATCATAAAATTGTATACAAACCATCGAAGCCGCAATTGAATTGTCGGAGCTCGGCGAGCACCCGCCTCGACGGGTGTATCATGAGCTTCCTCATGATCGAGCGGCAGTACTTGATGTTCTTGCAGACGCCCTCGTGGCCGCTGCGCGTTATGCAGGCGTCGCCGGGCGTGCCCAGTAGCAGCACCAACAGGATGGCGAACAGCAGCGAGGCGTGATTCGGTCGCCGGAAATGCATATCCTCGATTTTGAAATCGATTCGATTCTGTGTATATCGATATAAGGGCGTTGCGTTCAACGCGCGGCGTCCTCACTCGCGCTACTTGGATCGAAATTTTTCACTTCTATTATATACTACGAAGGAGACCGAACGCGATGCGCGGCCCAAACTAACTGACACATCTTCTCGCGATCTGTATACAATGGGCATGCTGTTGTTGTTGCCAATTTTCGCACACACATACACGCGCGTATGCTTCTATTCGCTCACGTAGCTCCATCGGTGTTCCATTAGATGAACGATCGAGCGTAACAATAAAGATTCCGCCGCCGACTATCCGACTCGATCGCTATTTTCCCATTTAATAGGAACAGAATTACTGTAAGGCGATCGGCTTTGCGCGTCCGAAATTGAAATGCCGCCGAGTCACGTGGCTACGCATCGAGCCCCTCGCCAGCTGATTCGCGCGCTCGACCACGAGAGCATGTGCCATCGCGCGCGCCTACAGTACTTTCATATATATACACGCTGTATAACAGCGAAACGCGCAACGTTACGAGTAACGAGTTAGCGCAGTGTACACAGTGCATTGCATTATGACATAAAAGTCATCGATTTATTAAGTTAAGGAATACCGATATTTACGTGTCGCACTTGCAACAATGTCGTACTTGACGAGGACCTTTAATCGTGCCGTGCAACTTAAAACAATGACGACGAAAGCTGCCGTGCCCTGGACGCATTTGCAGAGGGTGCGAGTGCTCTACAAGATGGTGCTGAGGCTGCATCGCGGCCTACCCGACGAAATACGAGAACTCGGAGACGTCTACGTCAAGGACGAGTTTCGACGACACAAAGACTGCGGCCCCACCGAGGCCAATGTTTTTCTCAACGAATGGGCGGTAAGACATCCAAGTTTTCTGCTCGCTTTGCTTCCCTCGTCGTCTGCTACCCGACGCTTACACAATAACATTGTCACGCACCATGCGCTTACTCGTGCGATGATGACACATTTTTTGGCATTACGTTCAACGAAAAATTTCTGATCGCTCGACAGGATTACGCAATAAATTTGTCGGAGCAGCTCGGTTTGAGGGGCCCGAAGACCGCCAAGCCGCTGGGCCACGTACTGGACGAGACGCTGATCGACAAAATGCGAGACGAGCAAGTTTACCAGTTGTACGAGCTCATGTTGGCGGCGAGGAATGAAAAAAAAACTGACATTAAAGACAGCGACAACAAGAGTTGATGTGAACGGAATCCTAGAGACAGGCGCCTCCAGCGTTACAACTTCCTGTGCAGTCTTGTAAAATAATTAGAATTAAGAATTTTACTCATAGGTAGCGATTTTTTAATGAATCAACTTCAATACTGTTGATTGATGTGACAGAATACAGACAGCCGATGTGAATTATTCATTATTATGAAAGTGCAATTAAACAAAGTGCTGCCATCTGTTAAACTTTTACTTCTCCTCAATTATTGTTAATGGCAATGAACATGTTATCTTTTTCTCAAGCATCGCTAGTCATATTACCAACATCTGTACAGATTATCAGTTTCTTTTTACTGTGACATCAAAGTGTTGTTCATTTAATTCTCTGCTGTTGCTTCAATCATTTCAATTATTTGAGAGAAAACTTACATTTTTAATTATAAAATAAATGTATTAAATCTTAATATAAATTATATTTTTGGTACTTATTGATTTATTTTGTAAGCCTATTCGATCAGATAAAAAATACTCATAAATGTCATAATTTCTAGCAACATAACCTGAGGAATTATTTGGTTGAAAACTTGCTTGTTGCACTTTTAAATTGGTGAAACTAAAAAGGAATAAGTAGTATTTTATATAATTTGTTTAATATCATTAAAAATGAAAGCTTGGAAAGAATCTGCTTGTCTAATACTAGCAGCTCAAAAAGGATTAAATGTCAAAAGCTCTGTAAGTTCTTGGAACATAAATTTAAAAAATACTTTAATTTCCAAATATTTGACAAATGCATTTTTATTATTCAGTTTAACTACAGTTTGCTGTTGCTTAAAAGACATCCAAATACAAAATTTCCTGGAAGTTACGTATATCCTGGAGGATTAATAGAACCAGCAGACGCTGATTTAAAATGGCAAGAACTTTTTGAGAATCAAGGTTGTAACAAAAGTAGTTTTGATTCACTGTTTACGAATTCTACAAAAAAATTAGAAATTTTCCGGGAAGTCAAACACGAATTACCTAGACAAATTTCCCTGAGGATCAGTGCAATACGAGAAACATTCGAAGAATGCGGGGTGCTAATATGTAAAAAACCATCAGATCACTGTGAGCTCCCAACCCAACCATGTGACTTACAAAGTTAGTTAAATAATTCAACTATGTACAAGAGTTTTGCAAGTTTTGTATTTACTTGGTTTGATATTTTCTAGTTCCAAAAGAGGAATTGAATTTTTGGCAGAAGAAAGTTCATAATGATGCCAATGAATTTTTCAACATGTGCAAAAATTTCAAATGTCATCCAAATTTATGGGCACTCCAAGAATGGAGCAATTGGCTTACTCCAACATTTTTTCAAGCTCGTTTTGATGCAATATTTTTTTTTACAATGTTATCCAAAATTCCAGATAGTAATCTTGATTATGTAGAAATGCAAGAACTTCTTGTAAGTATTTAATTATTTATTTAAAATTAAAAAAACAGAATTGAAATTCAATAATGAGCCCACAGTGGATTGAACCAAAAGAAATGATGGAAATTCCCATTATATGGAGTGCTTTACCACCTCCTCAACAATACACAGCTATTGAAATGTCAAAATATAAAAATTCAAACGAATTATTGAACGCAATGGAGCTCAAATCCAAGAGAGAAATTAAACGAAATTTACCTGTAAGTAATCAATAAAACAATATTGAAAGCCATTTATGCTTACCACTATTAATATTGATTTTCAAACTTTGTAAGATGAGTGTAATACTAAAAAATGGATCAGTACATTTACTACCAGGAGATTCCATGTATCCAGATAATATAGATCCTTGTAAAAAAGAAGTTATTGATAAAACAAACCTGACCATTGAACAATTCCGAAATGAAGCTCAAAAAATTCATAGATTGGAAATGTTCGACAGTCCAGATATAAAAAATAATTTATTGAGTAAATTTTAAAAAAATCGAAGAGTAATAAAATTTTTTTATCAAATTCAAGAGGTTCTTATTAGCCCCATAATTGTTTTCGGCAGTTTTGATTTTTGAACTTCGAACAAATGCATTGCGTCACCGACTAGTTAGTGGTTAGCGACTGCGTCACAATATTGCAAATGAAGAATTCTGCGCACAACGGCATAAAACATAAGCTACTCCGCTGGCAAGTAAGCCGTCTGCCGGTCTCGCACTTGTCTCCGCGAAATCAATAATGAAACACAAACTACTCGCAGTCTCTTGATGTTTGCTTGCCTCTAAAAGACAGATATCGTGTTCACACATTTCTTATTTTACAATCGGTAGCAGGCTATACACCGCGGCATTAGCAGTGAGCCAAAAACCGTCTGCGAACGCTTTCTCACTTCACATTTTTCGTCAACACAGTCTCTTCTTTTACATTGTGTGCAGACAGTTTTGATAAATAGACGCGAAATGTCGATCTTGGATGAAAGGTAATCATTTTTATTAATAAAATAACGCCTTCAAATTGGAATTGAAGTGAGTTTGACATTGTCTTCGGTTTTTTTGACAGGTTGACGGATGAGATCGAGGCGTTACAAGCTATCCTACTAGACGATGAACTACGAATCGTCGAGAATGACAGGTAAGGGACACGTTCAATTTTCAAAAGTTCTCCCACTGTATTTACATGCACGGTCAAGATAAACATTTAGCATCAGTAATGATCATTTTAATTTTTTTTTAGGGGTGAACCCGAAGTAGTTGAAGCACTAGTATTCCCATCAACTGGAGAAGACTCTGAATCTCAATATGTTTGTGTAAAATTAAATGTTACCCTTGTACCAAACTATCCTGATGCTAAACCTATTGTGAGCTTAAGAAATCCTAGGGGTTTAGACGAAGATACTGTCAAAAAAATTCAAAAAGATGTTGATGCCAAGTGTGAAGACTTTATAGGTCAACCTGTCATATTTGAGTTGATTGAGGTATGTTTGGATTTTCAAATCACATAAAAAATTTGAAAAACAATATGTTGCCATGATGCAAGAATTAATTTTATTAGGACATAATAATGTTTTTGTTACCTTATAACTTTTATTATTTTTAGCTTGTAAGAGAGCATTTGACAACGAGTAATCTTCCGACGGGTCAATGTGCTGTATGTTTGTATGGTTTTCGCGAAGGTGATAAATTTACAAAAACTGAATGTTACCATCACTTTCATTCACACTGTTTAGCTGCTCATGTGGCTGCTTCAGAAAAGTCTTACAAGGAAGAGCAGGATAAGTTGCCATTGTGGCAAAAAGATTCCACTAATAAGTTTCAAGTATGAATAAATTACTTCATAGAAGTGATTATTTGTGACTAGACTGAAATTTAATTTTTGAAAATAATATTTCTAGGCTTTATGTGCAGTATGTCGTGAACCAATTAGCTGTGATGTTTCTAGTCTTATTAGTGCACCACCTCCTTTAGATGTTGAGGCTGCTACTGGTTTTGTACTCACTCAAGAATTGCAAGAGATGCAGCGTCAAATGGCTGAACTTTATGTTTATCAACAAAGTCGTGGAGGTATTATTGATATTGAGGCAGAAGAATCAAAACTTCTCCTTACTACGGAAGATGACCCTGTTGATGAGCGGCCAACTCCTGCCAGTACCAGTGTAACTACAACCTCCAACAATCCAGCTACTGTGGTTAGCTATCTAAGTCACGTAGCAATCAATACTATTTTTCTTTCTCGTTATTGACGTTTGTTTATTTTTAACAGCAACCAAAGCAGCAACCACAACCGCAGCAGCATCATTCTCAAAATCATAACAACCATAATAGCAATTCTCGTCAAAATCATCATGGCCATCATCATGGACGCAATCATCATCGTGGACGGGGCAAGGGTCACGTACGTCGACACCTTGAGCGTATTCGTCAAGGTGACCAAACTTCCAGATGACAATTGGAGCTCAACTGTATTGTTATTATACATCAACTCACTAATATTTTTATTAGAGTGTATATCATTGCTCTATCTAATCTCTTCATTCACTTCTCTATTTCAAGCAATTTTAACTTAAGCAATCAAGCATCTGCATTATCACACTCAAAATCGTTGCTTGGGAATTCATTATAGGTATTACTTTTTAGCAGCATTAAATGCGTCATGGTGTATAATATGGAAAGTGTTGATATTACTTATTATTATTGCTACTTTTGCAATTATAATTTTTATCCATTCATTTTTAATTATAATATTAAACAGTGGTGCTATTTTTTTCCAACGAAAGTAGCAGATGTGAGTTGACCCATTTACTGGACTCGTAGTTTTTCAATTTCCTGAGATTATCATTTTAAAACTAACACAATCAGTTTGATAACCTACCTGCTGCTCGAATGCAATTATATGATATTATCAAATATTCAATAGTGTATTGAATACCTACTCCTGTGGCTCATTTGTTGTACAAAATGGGAGAAAAACTTACACTTTTTGTACACTTTTTACACATAACAATGAAAATCAGTCTATTCAAATAAAATGATTCATGATATATCATCATTTTTACACCTGCTGAAAAAGATGTTTTTTGCAATAGTTCATTTTAAAACAAACATCACATAAAAGTTTGTTTTAACTGCTTTTTTATTCATAGCATAATGAATGACATCCCTGATGAAGCAGTTAATGTTGGTTTTTCAGAGAAATAAATGTTTTCTCTTGAGTTTATATTATTCAAGCTATGCTGTGATATATTTGTCTGTCTGTTTCAAAAAAGATTAGATATTTATTATTTAGTATAATCACTTTATCAAATTCATAAAATGAATTTGATTTGTAAATTTAGGTTTTTCTTGTATAATTTTTTTTAGTTATAATTTTCTCACAGACCATACGAGCTTGTTAGGTTTAGAAAATGGAAATAGACGATTAAATGAAATTTGTAGTTAATGTATATTGCTCCAAGGCACTGCCATATTATATACCGTACCATGAATGTTGCCAAAATTAGGAAAAAATTTCAGTTAAATACATTTTTAAGCTATACATGTTGCTTGAAACATTGAAAAATTAAACTAGAAATAAAATATTACTCATCATTAGTAGCAGAATTTAATCTCATGTAGAAAAAAGTGAAATTTTTAATAAGTAATAATGAATTCTTAGTACTAAACTTGATCTATAATAAAAAAATGAATTTATTATATTTAATTTAAATTGATACAAAACCTTGTCAATTATTTGTAAATACGCATTATTTATTTTAACTTACGTCATTAAAATTTTAGGTATGCAAAGATGTGCTTTATTTCTTTAAGTATTAAGATTAAGAATCGATAGGATATTTGATATCCTGGAATTTGTAATTTTTTTACAACAGAACAATTTATTGTAACTAAATTGTTACACAGAAAACGTTTCATATGCTACGTTTGTATGGCACAAAAGTTATAAAAAAGAATCGATGCAGTTGACATATGTTTTATACTTGCCACGTAATGAAAGCCATTATAACAGTTAACTATATATCTTGTAAGTTAATACTGTTAATCTAATCAATAATCCTCATTGTACTCAAATTTTAAATTAAATAAACGCGAAATTATCGCACAATAGTTGGCCGCTTATTTGACTATTCACTTATACAACTAAAAATTGTACAATCTTATTCTTATTTTAAACTGTGTAAAAGTTTTGGTAAAATTGGCATATGAGTTATACTGTAAGGTAATTCGTCAATAAGAACATTTGGCCGCTTTTGACACAATTCATTTATAGATCAACAGAATATAAAAAAACAGATGGGTCAACTAGAAAGATCTCTTTGAGGAACACAGGTTGGGGGAAGTTTTGACAATGTACACCATGCCAGGGGTAATTTCTACTTTGCTACTTGTCAAGTTTCAATTCATCACCGCACGTATAATCGTTAAAACTCGATCATCTTTAACGTTACGTCGACCTTAACAAAGTTTATTGATTTCCATCTTACAAGAGAGCGTCGCGCTTCAAGTCACCGGAGTCAAGGCGGGCTCGAGTTTCAGTCGCAACTTGTCGAGACTGCTATTCACCGGCTGCCAGAAGTCTTTACTGCGGTCCAGCAGCTCATTGATGGTGCCGAGCAGCTGGGGATCGAGTGGCTTGGGCGACGGCATTGGCACGAAGGGAAAGTGCACGAGGTTGCTGCCGTTGTCGACGTAGCCCTCGTCGATGCTCGACTCTTCGGACGAGGCCAGACATTTCGGGTTTTGCTCTTTCGATTCCTGCATGGGCCAAAGTTTGTATTTATTATCAAAAGAATCGATAAGCAGAGCCAGAGCTGAAGAGTAATAAACACGTACCTGTCGAGAAACGGAGCGGGCTCGTTGACGCGGTGGCTGGGCCGCGAGCAACAATTGCCGAAGAGCAGAGGCTCGTCTGCGCTCCTGCCGGAGCCTCTTGAAGAGCGACGCATTGGCCGAATAGGAGAGCGACCTGAGCCGACGACTGTCGTCGCAAGCACCCTGCAGCCGAGTCAGCTTGTGCTCCAAATCGGCGTTGCGACTCCTCAGCAGTCTGTGCTGGGCTATCATCTTGGTCAGCTGGGCCTGGAGCTGCTCGATGGCCCCCTGCACCTGTTCCTTGTCCTGCTGAGCGGCCAGCAAGGCGCCCTGAGCCACGGCGGCCTCGGAGCGCGACGTCTCGAGCTGCAGTCGGAGCTCGCGCGCCTCCTCGGACAGTTGGGCCCTCGCGGCTTGGGAGCTTCGCCAGCGCTCCTCGGCCGCGCTCGTGAGCTTGCGCTGCTCGGCCAGCGAGGCCTCGCCGGAGACTCGCTCGACCTCGAGGCCGGTGAGCCGCTGCTCCAGGGCCCGCAGCTCGGCTCGGCCCTCCTCGAGCTCCTCCTCGGACCTCTTGAGACGCGCCGAGAGCTCCGCGTGGAGCATCGGCGGAATCGAGGTCGTCGTCTTCGAGGCGCAGCTGCAGCAGCTGTACTCCCTCGTCTTGAGCCGGTCGATCTCGGCCTGCAGCTGGTCCTTCTCCGCGCGGTGCTTCTGCATCACGACGAGATAGTCGTCGTTGAGCTGCTTCCACTTGGCCGTGACGTTGACCAGGGTCTGGTGCTTCTGCCTGAGCATGCTCTGATAGGTGTCGAGCTCGATGCGCAGACTGTTGGAGCGCGCCTGGGCCTCGTGCATCTGCGCCTGGTACCACTTGGTCGAGTTCTCGGCGGCGGCGAGCTTGCACTCGGCGTCCTTGGCGGCGTTGCGCAGCCTCTGGCGCTCCTGCAGCGAGTCCTGGGCCTGCACGTGGAGCTCGCCTATCTTGGCCTTGAGGCCCAGATTGGCGGCGCTTTTGGCGTCCAGCTCGAGCCGGCACGAGGCCAGCTCCACGCCGAGGCGTTCGTTCTCCAGCTCGAGGCTGCGCACCTTTAGCAGAACGTCGCAGTTGTCGCCGCCGGCGTTGATCTCGAGGCTCGACGCCGCCTCGTCGTGCTGCAGCCTGAACTCCTCCATCCAGGATTGCAGCGAGTCCGTCGAGACTATCGAGTCCAGATCGGCCTTCGACGAGTCCGACGCGTGTCCGAGGATGGGCTCCATGACGCGTCGATCCAATTGCCAATTATCCAGCTCGTTTTGTAAATCTGCATTCGTTTTACAAAAGATAAAAAAATTGACCGGCATTCTATATGAAAATGACACTTGCTTCCACGACGCGACAAAAAAAAAATTGTTATTCACTGTAACAAAACCACCTGTAGTCACCTGTAGTGTTGCGAATTGCAGTCACCTAGAAGCAGGAGCAGTAGCAGCAGGAACGAGGCGAGGAGCGCATTTTTTTCGCTCAAATTGTCCTCCCACGAGCGCAGTAGTAGTGCAACAGCTCCGCGTCCGTCTTGTCATGATCGTTGCAGCAGCGGAGCGGGCAATAGCTCCGACCTTCTGGGTATAAGCGGCGATACGACGTCGAGCGAGAGCAGCAGCTCGGCGTGCCTCGATGCATGGCTGCAGTAGTATAACAGCGAAATAAATTTAAACAAAGTGAAAAGTTGGCTTTGACCGAACGTATTGCACGATACTATATAGGTATATATATATATATATTGGCACGGTGGCTTGTGCCAGCCAGTTGGCGCGAGCTCGCGCGCGTGTCTGTGCGCCCGACAAGGATAGCCGCGTACTCTATCTACTATGACATTATAAATTTGCACAGAAGCACGAGCATTTGAGCGTAGGCGATCAATGACGTCTCTGTTTTGTATCTCTCTCTCTCTCTCTCTCTCTCTCTCTCTCTCTCTCTCTCTCTCTCTCTCGAGTCTGCGTAGCACGTTGTCGTGGTGGGGTTGACGCAACTGCAGCGCAGCAGCAGAGCCACTGTGGTAAACAAACAGAGAATCGTACCTTTAAACGTCGATTTCGGAGTCTGCCCCCTCTCCACTGGCAGCTTCATGCAGCGTAACGTCGTCTGCTGCAATGTTATCGTCGCGTGTGCGGCGGCGCTTGACAGGCACGCGATATAATAATACTGCATGCATGACTCGTCATCGGTAGGCAGATTCTCGTTATACTCTACGGTGGCTCTTCGTACACCTGCTACCTAGGCAACTCTTGTCTGCCAATTGTTCATTGTCACAACAAAAGAGTCTGTGCCTCGTGCGGGTCTGTATTTAAGATCGCGGAGTCGAGACAAGCTGCGAAATTTTCTACGCGGCCAAACGGATTGTGATATTTTATTAACGTTTGTGCCGTGTGTACATAGAAAATCATGCCGGCGTCTCGGGCATTGACCAAGTCCAACAGCAGCGAGGAGATCGAGAACGTGCGCGTGGTCGTGCGGCTGAGGCCAGTCAGCGGCAAGGAGATCGACGAGCACTGTCAAAGCATCATCAAAATCGACACCCTCAACAATGTCATCACCGTGCGCAATCCGAACGCGACCCGCGAGGAGCCACCCAAGGTCTTCGTGTTCGACGCCGTCTTTGACGCCGAGTCCACCCAGGTCGACATTTATAACGAGACTGCTAGGCCCATTGTCAACAAAGTCTTGCAGGGCTACAATGGCACGATATTCGCCTACGGCCAGACCGGAGCTGGCAAGACCTACACCATGACTGGTACGAAAACTTCGCCCCAACTCAGGGGTATAATACCCAACTCTTTTGCCCACATATTTGGCCACATTGCAAAGGCCGATGAGAATCAAAAGTTTCTCGTTAGGGCTACTTACTTGGAACTGTATAATGAAGAAATCAGAGATTTGCTGGGAAAAGATTTGCATCAAAAGTTAGATGTCAAAGAGAGACCCGACATTGGTGTTTATGTCAAAGATTTGAGTGGTTACGTTGTGAACAACGCAGATGATCTTGACCGGATTATGACAATCGGTAACAAAAACAGGGTTATTGGAGCAACTGCAATGAACTCTTGTAGTTCCAGATCCCATGCTATATTTACTATAACTGTTGAGTCTAGTAATATTGGAGAAGATGGTCAGCAACATGTGAAAATGGGTAAACTGCATCTCGTTGACCTGGCTGGGTCAGAAAGACAGAGCAAAGCTAAAACTAGTGGAATTAGGCTTAGAGAAGCTGCAAAAATCAATCTTTCTCTGTCTACTTTGGGAAATGTTATTTCAGCTCTTGTAGATGGTCAGAGCTCGCATGTACCATATAGAAATTCTAAACTCACAAGATTGTTACAAGATTCCTTAGGTGGTAACTCAAAGACCCTTATGTGTGCTAATATAAGTCCTGCTGATATAAATTATGATGAAACCATCAGCACACTTAGGTATGCTAACAGAGCCAAAAATATTAAGAACCATGCTAGAGTAAATGAAGACCCTAAAGATGCTCTGTTAAGACAATTTCAAATTGAAATTGAACAACTTAGAGAGCAATTAGAAACTAATGGTTGTGGTGTGTCAGAATCAGATGAAGAATCAGACCAAGCTGAAGAAATTGATCCAGAAGAAGAAAACAAAAAAGCTGATAAACTACAAAAGATATTAGAAAAAGAAAATCCCAAAGATATAATGGAGTTAGAACAGACTCAGTCACAAAAAGCTCTATTGCGCGAAAAAATACAAAACTTGCAAAAGAAGATACTTGTAGGAGGAGAAAATCTTTTAGAAAAAGCTGAAACTCAAGAGAACCTTTTAGCGGAATCGGCCAAGGAGCTGGAAGAGCGAAAGCGCAAAGAAGAAGAACTCAAGAAGGCCATTGAAGAAAAAGAAGCCGAGAGAATCGATATTGAAGAAAAGTACTCGTCGCTTCAAGAAGAAGCAGTAGGCAAATCCAAAAAATTAGTAAAAATCCATGCAATGCTGTTGTCCGTTAAAGCTGAGCTATCAGACCTGCAGCAAGAGCATCAGCGAGAAATGGAAGGCCTATTGGAAGGAGTCCGAAGTATCGGACGCGAACTACAACTTCAAGAGGTGATCTCACAAACTTACATTCCACCACAGTATCAAACGCTCATCGAGAGATACGTCCATTGGAACGAAGATATTGGCGAGTGGCAACTGAAATGTGTTGCTTACAGTGGAAACAATATGAGAAAGACTGAAAATAAATCAATACACGAAGAAAATAAAAATCCAGCCATTCCAATGATGTCTTACGCATTTCATTCATACTCGGAAGTGTAATATCTATTTTTCCAAGGGATTAATTCTAGTCAATCGCTTTAAACTATTCCGTCATATTCAGTATTATTCGAATTGCTACTGTTTTACGCTTATTAATTAATGTAAAATATTTTAGTGTTTCAATAAAATGAAATTATGGTTTTTAAAATTGAGTAAACAAGCACATATTTGATTCATATCAACCTTGTTATTACGTCTTTATTTTTATCATATCACTTTATCAATTATCAAAGAATAACAAATCATTTTTAAAAAGGTCATTTATGTCCTTCATTGTTTTATTTTGTAGTCAATAGAATTGAAAAACAATATATATCAAAATTCTCATTGATTTGATCACTAAAATGTACTCTTATCGATTCGTTTTAATAATATAATATCAACCTTACAAAGATTTCTCGCACTTTTTACATCAACGCTGGAACGCTGGAACGCTGGAACGCTGGAAGTCTACAACTTTATTAATGGTATTCCAATGATCTCATAAGTTAACACGCACTTCGTATTTTTTGTCACTGATCATGATTATCTGATTTACACTCTAAAAAATTACTCATTTACCAATCATTTACCAATTGCATTAAAAAATGTTTCATTCTTATTTTTTTATACTTTTGAGAAAATACCGAAGACAATCTAAAAATGAAAATTTTTAAACATGTTATCCAAATTTTCATTGAATATTTTTCTGTAAATTTACGTCTTCGTTTTAAAGTGTTTTTTACTTTTACATAGCTGTTTTTAAAAAATATTGGGTAGTAATCATAGAAAAAATTTAGAAAATTTTCAATATTAGCCTGGCTTCGATATTTTACAAATCAGACATTCATACTTCATTAAATCGTTTTTTCATTAACTTTTGAACAATTTTACGTTTTCTCTAAATCAATACGACAAATTGAAAATGTACTATTTTATTAAGTTGATTAGAAATGCATGTACCCTAGGATTGCTTTCAAATGCATCAATGTCAATCGCCCGAATTGACGCTTGATACATACAAAAAAAGACTCACAAAAGCTGTATTTGAATTTAAACTTCATGAGTCATTGTGATGTGAGCAGTATATAAAAACTATAATTTTCTCGAACTATATTACATTCCGTTTTCCTTCTTGCTATATAATAAGACTTGAATTTACAATTTCACAAATTCCTCGTAATGGTTTGTTTGAACGTTAATTACATTTATATCAACAACTTTGAAATGAATTCGCATGTCATGAATTTTTTACACAATCATTCCCGTTATTGAATTATTTTTCATCACTCAAACAACTACAAATATTCACTTTTCAATAAAAACTATTGATATATAAAAGGCATAAAAAGTTCCACTTCATACTTTTTGAGTATTTTTAGATCATGGTCAAATATATCTTTTTTTCAACACATTCGACTTTCTGATAAGAAAATCGAGTGAAACTATAAAATTTTATTTCCATCTTATTTTAGCAAAACCACAAAACTGTATATAAGAATAAATGTCATTTGAATTAGAGAATAACAATAACTATGAAATAAGAATATTCTCAATAATTTCATATTTTTAAAGATTCTCAAATCGGAAAGGATTATTATTAAACACGTGCTAAAACATTAAAATTATTGCTGCGTCAACGACTTTGAAGTACAAAATTGTTTCATATTTTTTTTTTTTTTATTGAGGCGCAAAATTGCAGAAATTAGTTCGCAGTATAACAGGGGCTAAGTGCAAATAACAGTCTAAATGTAAAATCTGTCACACACATACATATATAATTTTTTACTCAACCATCATTGTGACCGCATAATGTAAGTCAAGAACTTACGGTAAAAAATAAAATAGAACTTTTTAATTTATCATCTCACTGATATTTGTAGATTAATTTATTTTCAAAATCCTTTCTTTCATCTTGCACGCGCGCATACACGCATTCATCATCACCATAGTCTTATAAGCTGTGTCATCAGTTTTATTTTTCATCATAACTATATAATCAGCATTGTAATCAAGTATCAATTTGGCAGGCTCTCGGCCCAAAGCACCTGTAAATAACAAGGCGGACAATTTGTAGCGATAAATATGACTGTGAAGACACTACGAAGTCATCATGAGATGAGCCAGCATGGCTTGGTTACACGCAGACATAGAAGGCGGACCTTTTAGCGAATCATTTATATCTCTTCGGAAATTTGAGAGATTTTGCGTGAATCTAGAAAAAAATAGATAATTATGAAAAATTGTATGTTGTATTAACACGTTTCGAAAGTTGAAATTTGGTTTACCTGTCTCTATTTTTAGTTAGTAAATTTCTTTCGATACCATCCATAAGATTTTCAAACCATTGAGCCATAGAAGCCTGCTTATCTACCGATTGACTTCTGATTATATTTTCTCTTAACTGATTAAAATACTAGAAAAAATTTTTTCCATGTTAATTTAGAAACTTGATAAAATTAAAAACTATCAAGACTTACTTCTTCATTCAAGAGTATAAGACCCAATAGGGGTCGAGACATACTCCATTGGTTTCGACAATCTTCAAACATTATCACATTTAACAGAGTACTTAATATTTGTTGTAGAATTTCAGGACGCTGCTTTAAAACTTGTAAAAATAAGTCCCCACCACTCTGTGCAACAGAATTTTTCTTACCACTATACATTCCTGCTGTAATATTAGTAAAAAAAATAGAAATAAATGAATAGTTCAATTTCAGAATTATCAATTATTGTATGAACATTGACCTACCTTTTTGATAAAGTTGTTTGAATAAGTAGGTAACGATATGGTCTAGAGTTATACAACAACCATTACAGATCATAGTATCTGAAATTAAAAACCAAATAAGTATAATCATCTTAGAAGAAGATAAATTATTGAATAATTGTTCAATTTTTACATGCATGCATTTTCTTTAGGATTTGATACATTCAAAGGAAGCTAAGTATGATTTTATGAAAAAAATATGACTAAGCCATGCAATAAAAAATGAACAAAATAAGTATACTCATAATGAGGTATTAGTATAGGCCAATTGTGCGGCTGAGAGCCAAGATCCTCCATACGCTTATTGAACCTTTTTCTGTACTTATTTATTTTATTTTTTTTTATAATAAAACAATTTAATATGCGTGTAACATCTATTTGTGCATTAGAATTGTATTGAACTTTAATGAATGAGACTAAGTTCATGGAACAGCAATAAAAGTTGTGAATTAATAAATGAATTAGACTTTACATGCAAGAGACAAATAATTTCAGCTTTTTGTTAATTGAATTATAAAATAATTCTTTGCTACTAATACGAATGTTCGATAAAAATATCAAATATTTTTTCAAAACCAATGCATAGAAGGTATATTTGTGAGCTAACCAATTCAAAAAGTGAATTAACTGTAGCTATAAACTCGTATAATTAAAATAATTTACAAATGATATATGATGAATCTAAAATTATGAATCGATCCATTCAAAATGTATCAACATGAATGATGTAATAAAAAATTGCAAGCACTTTCTAGAGGCTGTAATACACACGACAATTAATAAAAAAAATATCGACAATGTATGGCCGATAAATCATTTTATTATGTGGGAATCTTTTCGTCAACCGCACAGACCTGTATAGGAGTCTTTAAGCGCACCTAGTGCTGTAAGGCCTTCACTAATGCTGGAGAGAATATACAGGAAAACCTGAGGTTCAAGGGTTGATAAAAATGTCATATGATCTTGTGCCAAACATTCCAACAACCCGTAGTACGTCACCGAAAGTTTTGGATAATCCTATAACAAATTAAAATAATTATTACATGTTATAAATATTTTTGAAATCTAGTGTATCTGTGTGATAATTAATGAGATTTTCTAATTAATATTCTCTCTAATACTTACTAATAAATCGCTCTGAGATATGCTCAGCAATAGTTTAACAAACGTATTAAGAGCATTATCCAATGCTTCGTCTCCATAAAGTCTGAAGACCCCAAAATTTACATAGCTACCACAAAGGGCTGCTTTAAGCATTCTAAAACATATACTTATACCCTTCAGTTTTAGCGGGTAAATTTGATCCTTAGAAACTTCTATTTGAAGAATGCGATTTCCGTAGCTGCTTATAACTTTACTCGCTTCGCGAAATAGCAATATACCGTTTGGAGACGATACGTCGAATTGTAGACGTTGACTACGGTTTTGAACGAGTTCAGCAAATAATTTCAACACTGGTGTGGTAACCTGAGGTTCAAAGTGCCAAAGTTCAATGGCATGCAGTAAAATTGGAGTGTAATTGGGATATATCCAATCAAACAGCATCATGTAAGATGTTTTAGTATTAAAAGCATATGCTAAGCCTCGAAGATCTCTTGCTAGGCCAATTAAAGCCTTTTTAGCTTCTTCAGCTGCAAACAAAGGAGTATCAGCAGCTCTCATTAGCTGTCCCAGGCTTTCCAAAGCAGCTGAAAATAGATATTTTTCAATAACGTGTTTTAAACTTTTTATATTTTCTCATTAACTAAAAGTTATATGTATACCTGTAAGAGGAAGCATGAAAGTATGAAATCTTTCCTCGTCTTCTCCTAAATCAACCATTAACAGTCGTCCAAGAGATGTGTAAAACATGGACCTACAACGCATTTCTGTCACGGCGACACTATTACCCAAAAATGGAAAATGTTCGCTCTGTTGGAAAAGACAAGAATTAATTTTTTTCTCACTACAAATATTTTCATTTTTATATACTTGGGTGTACATACCGTATGATTATTCAAAACGAACTGAATTTCTTCCAATTTAACAAGCTTCCTCACGCAAGTATAACCAACTGATAAATCATTTAGTAGTTGCAGTGTTTTAGAAATTATTTGCTCACTTCTTCCCCAATACTTCAAGTTAGTTATTCTGCACAAAAATGAAAATTAGTTAAATTTGTTTAGATTGATTCATTAAATATTGATATTCTTACATTTTTCTTATAAATACACTCAAAACCATGGCTTCATCGCTCAAACCCAAAACATCAGATAATCGTCTATAAACTTTAGAATTTTTCTGAACACCATCACCTACATAAATCTTCCGAAATTGTTCAAAGAAACTCAACATAGCAAGTTCGAGCTTTTCACAACCTCCTTGAGACAATCTAGAATCAGTGAGATTCATTAACTGAAGAACTCTGCAAACTAATTCTCCATCCATAGTATCATGTTCTTCATTGGTATTAAAAGACACTCTACCGCCAATGGCACTACCTATTTTGACAAAAAAAACACGTTTAATTTTTTTTTAAATGGTTTAAAATTAAAATTTAATAAAGAATGCATACCAATGATGTAAACAAGCCAAGTAAGTTGTCCCTCTTGTATTAAAACATCTACTTGCTGAGCATTATTTTGAGACATCAATTCTTGATATATTCTTGCAGCTTGATCAAATAATTGTACTAAAAGAGTACATGTTTTTTGATACTCGCATCTACCAATAACTGAAAGTTGTTCCAATTGTTGCTGAACCATACCAAGATCATCTAAGGGATCTTCAAGACCATCTCTCACTACTACAGACACTGATTCAAGTCTAGAAGTGATGTAAGCATTTGTCACCTCTGGGGTATAAGTTTCTAAAAGATGAGGTTCTGTAGCTTTAACATAAGGAACTGAAGCCACCATTCGTTGCCATAAACTCAACAGATAATGTACACTATTTGGTGCAAATTGCCACATTTGTAAACTTTGAACTGTAAATTTAGCTATTAATTGTATAGCTTCAGGATAATTTTCTATCATAACCAGTTCACCTAGATAAAATTAAAAATAACATAATTATTTCACATCAGTTACTTACAGAATGAAAGTTAAAAAAGCTACTTACCCAACTGATAATTGCTTTTCAATCGAGCTAGAAGTCTGCAAAACTCATGGTAATTTCCAGGGTCACTGAGGCCTTGAGGATTTTGTAGGGTATGTTTTACACCATTGACCAAGTGTGTTAAAAATTTTGCCCGCTCCGAGTTAGAAAATAAGCTACGTCGAACCGACGCAATTTGAACTAAACAAGAGAGAGCAAGTGACGACAAGCTGTTTGGTAATGTGTGATATAGATCAAAAAACAGCTTAAGGGTTGCAAAATCTAAAAATGCAGGTCTCCAACTTGTTGGTATTTGTACTGTGCAAAGATCATCAGAACTCTCATCAGTTGAAGTACCAATAAAATCAAAAGTTAAACAGTTTTGTGAGAGTCTTAACAATTGGGTCATCAATCCATGCTAAAATTATGCATTTTTAAAAATAATTCAAATTGTATGAGATGCTTTATATTATATGAAATATTTTTTTACCTGTGCTTCATCATTAAAATTCAAATTTTTGCAGTTTTCACGAGCAGTTCCTAGTAATGAACAAGATAGCCTAAATATTTCAAATAACTGGGTGTCTCTGAAGCTGCTTGCTATTTTACGATGTTTTGTTAAGGATCGATTGGCATCAGCTTCCGATATTTGGTTCATTTCACAAGTGAGCTGGGAGAGTAATTGTACCCCTATCATGCAGTGCTCTACTGAACCCTGAAATAGAACAGAATAATATTGTATTATAGTACTTTTGGTTATTTAATTTACAGTTAAGGTTACAAACTTGAAGGAACTTGGAAACATCGTTGACAACATTTCGAAAAACAAATTCATCTTTGTCCACATCAAACCAACCAAGTTTTGTTATTCTTGCAAAAAGGGTTACTAAGGCTTGAATTACAAAGCTAGGCAATTTTGGCTGAGTCGCTAAGTAGTTCAAAATATAATTTCCTAAAAAAAAATTAATTAATAATTTTGTTTTGAACAATTGTATGTTGTGTTTCAAAATTGACATCATGTAATTTCATTTTAACAACTATGTACTTACTAATGTCAAGCCTCTGTTGTAAGCTCAAACCCTGAGCAGAACGTGAAACAAGTTTGGTAAGAGTAGTAGCAGCTAAGAGTTGTGCATATGCTGAATCCCTTCTATCAAGAAGCATTTGACATTTGGTTAGGGTATCTGGTGCATTCTGGAAATTAACCAGTGCTTTTTCTGCCTCTGCTCGATGAGCTGAATCTTGAGACTCATAGAGCTGTTTACACAGCATTTCCAATTGCCGTACCTCTTGTACAGGATCCATTTTTTGTACTTTTCAGGTTGGTCAATAACTCAATTAATTCTTCAAATGAACCTCATCAATTCAAGTGCATCAAGACTAGGTTTCTGATTGAAAAAAATAAAGTCAATTTACAGATTGTTCATCATTTGTCATATTTTAAGTCAAATTACAAACATACCTTCTGTACAGCACTTTTAATTTTTTTCATGACGTAATTGAAACTTTCATTTCATTTTGATAATGTGTTGCACAAATACTCTCAATGTCCTAAGAATTTATGCACTTCTATGCTTGATCTTGTGTGAAAATTTTTTTATTTAATTGCAAAAAATATTTCTCACCTAATTAAATTCCTGAAAATACAAAACAAAACTATGGTGTGAGAGTTCTTACATTGAAATCAGTAAAAAAAAATGTATCTCAACATAAATGACACAAATAGTAATTCGTTGCGTTCTTTTGAGTAAAACGCGTAATTTTACAAATTGTAAAGAGAACATCAACTCATTCAGTTGATCTGATGAAACAACTACAAAGAGAAAGTAAATCGAATACACTTGCCTCAGAATTAACGCGAATGAAGCCTCGAAAATAACACAAAGCTTTCTGTATCGACGATTCTAAAAAAGGGACGAAGTAAGTAATTCTAAGAGGGTAAAATCATTAGCCAAATACACGTTTTAAAGTTATTCAACAGCCAGCTCCAAACACAAACGAGTCGTTCTTAATCCAACAACCACCCCCAACGAGTACCAGTACGCACACGCACACATACACGAATGCAGCAACAACATTAGGACAAGCACTTGGTCGTACGAGAACGCAAAGAAGAAAAGAAATATAGATAAATTCTGTCGTAACAATGATAACATGCACATACGCGCATATGCCAATAATCACAACAGAGGAAGACGAGTAAATAATGGTCCGTGCGCGACACAAATGTGTTTACCTGTTAAGATACACGCGTCATAGAATAATACCGAGTGTATATAACTGCTTATAGTTCTAGTCCACCCCTTGCGCGAGTGCACACGCACACGTAGTTCTCGTATTTACGTATATATGTATATGTTTCTCACGTGCAAAAAGAAAGACGTCGCCGGATAGTCTCATAGATGCAGGAAACGGAAAATTAGCGAGAGCGAACCGCGAGAATGACAAAGAGGCAAAATAATTACCATAGAGAGTTCGATTCCGCGAGAGATCCACAACAAGACAGTCTCCTGGCTTCGATGCGTTTGACGAAAGCGACCACTACGGTAAATGTCTCGTCTCTCGCTCGCGTATACGTAATATAATCGAGCCTCAGCAGCGTCGTCGGCGTCTGCCTTCAAGCGAGGTTATGTAGCGACGTGAACTTTTTGCCGTGATGATCGGCTCACAGTCGTAGGTATGATTCGGTACAGCTCCCCGCGGCGAGTAGCACCAACAAAGCATCAGGCGACTTTCGACAAAACTGCCTGCTATAATACTATGACACGCAGGCCTCCAGCAGTAAACATTAAAAGCCGCGTTATCTTGCGACTCGTATAAACGAAGATGATCGAGCTTCGTCTCACAGGTGGACATCAATTGTCAGCTCCGAAAATGTTATGATTGGTCCCGAATTTTTTATTCTCCAGGAACAAAAATTCTGAGTATTAACGATAAGTTTAGCGACTTTTTCAGACAATTTTTTGGCAAGTTTTACTAACAATTACAATTATCTCCTCATCTCGATACTGAGATACATTTGATGCCATAATGGTATCGTTACTCCCCGAAGGACATTTAAAAATGTTCATCACCTGCTTCAAATTATAATTTTAGCAACTTATTCAAATTTAACTGGGAAATAAATCCACTAATTTATTATATTTGGTCTGTGGAAAAATAAAATTTAAAAGAAATAAAAATTTAATCGTGGGAATTGTGAAAGACAAATTTTCGAACAATTAGGATGCTACTTATTTATACCATATTTTCAAATCTCTAAAGTCCTATTTAGCGAGCAATCCTAATAGCTATCTGCAATTAATAATCAATCACATGGAAAGTGAAAATGCAGTTGACAACAGTTTTTATGGTGAGAATCGTCTTCTGAAAAAGGCACTGATAATTGTTGTTTAGTTTAGATAATAAAATTCTGTTATCTATAAGCATAAATTAGATGTGAGCGTAATGCTCCAGATAATAAAAATGTATTATGGTATGATACACTAATAGTAAAGATGAAATTTTGACGACGAAGAAAATAAAAAAAAATTAATCAAAGAACGTATGCTGAAAATTTTGTAGAATCTATTTTTCAACGCATTTTTAATCGATAATAACTTTCAACAGATTGCAAATTTTAATGAATGAAAATTCATTATGAAAATTTACACGGATCAATGAGCTTCGGCGTGAGCTAACAATTCATCAGCGACAATGAATTCAAGAAAAAACTATAAAGGCAGGGATGTGCATCAGTCACGGAGAACCTGAGAAGTCTCGAGGACGCAAGGACGTTTTGGAAGTAGCGCGAAGTGAAGCGAATGAAAAAACTCGAAAACGAACTGATCGTCCAGATTATTCTCGATTTTCTTAAACTCGGATAATGAAATATTCAGTAGTTTTCGTGTGAAAATCGATCCTTCAAAAATTCTCATTTCTTCTAACAATACGATGAGATTGTTTGATTAAATTTAAAATTGGATTATTGATCATTTTAATTATTAACATCCATGCACCTAAGGTTTGTTGTTGAAATAAAATACAGCACGGATATAGTTGATTTTATTACAGAAGTTTATTTATTATAAAATTGAAACATGAATTGAAGCTTCTACGTGTTTTAAACAAAACTTGGAAATGTTTGAGAAAAAATTACATTTTTGTATCAATTTAAAAAAAGAATATTTAAAAATTGAAGGAGTATTTAATTTTAAAAAAAAGGAAAAAAAAATGTTTGATTGATTACTACTGAATGGAGCATGTTGGAGCACCAAATGCAACTGTAGCTGCAGCCATACATTTCGTATAGGTAGCAAGACACGCAGTTAATATTGGTGAAGCAGCAGTCACTGACAATGGAACAGCACCAAAGGTGAAACCGGCTGCACCATAGCAAGCCCCTGCCGCTGCCGCACATCCAGCAATTAGGAGTGAGCCAGCAACTGGACCTCCGTTAGTTGATTGGATCAAAAGTATGATGAAAAAGACCAACAGTTTCTGTTTTTTATCCATGTTCAATCAATGAGAAATGTATCCCAAAACACCTGATGAGAAAAAACGGTTTTAAACATAAAATGGAGTGCACAAAACCTGAACTTTATATATTATATAAATTATTGAACTTTAAAATAAATGTCTAAATGTTTTGATGAACAAAAATATATTTACGTGATATAATTGATAAAATTGCGTTAAAGTATTGATATCAATAATCGAGTATGATTGAATTTTAGTTAATTGGATTGGATAAGATTACATTTTAACTGTCTCAAAAAATGAACGAAATGACATAAAAATAAACAACCATCACGACTAAATTTTTCATTTTGATTTTCATGAAACTGAAAGTTGAATAGCTACTTGACTATATATGGGTCAAAATAATACTTTTTTAAATTTTCGTCCGCACGTATGTCACCGATCTTGACGCGCTTTTGGTATGTTATAGTACATGATAAAAAAGTGCCAAAGCCAAATTTTGGGTTCCCCTCCCCCCTCCTACCCCCCTCCTCCCCTATAAACGTCGATTTTCTATCTATATTTTTTCTGAAGGCCTGAAGCAATTAAAAAATCTGAAAA